>JAWQEG010003690.1:22500-47500 GCA_033782935.1 Petrolisthes cinctipes | reverse complement strand
CAGTTGTACTAATAATAGGGGATCTGTTTCGTGAATTACTTTGGAGAAATCAGAAACCTCCCAATTCACAAACAAGAGAATATCCCCTTTAAAAAAAAAAACGTTTATATATAATCTGTACAAAATAAATAAATAATATAATATGTTTTCATGATGGTATAGATTCTCATATACCCAGGACAAAAAAAAAAAAAAAAAAAAAAAAAAAAAAAAATGGAAGTACGGATTTCAGTCACTCACATTCCCCTTACCAAAGTTAAAAAAAAAAAAAAAAAAAACAATAATACAATCCAGTAGCACAGTGTTGCCAGCCAAGTATTATAGAATCCTCATAATAAAATAATGCTGCCTTTGTCATGGATGGACTTTTCTACCTCTGTGTTGGTTGGTGGTGGTGGTAATAGTTTTGAAGTGTTGTGTATATAATTTATGCAGCTGGATTTATTTTTTATTTTGATTTTTTTTTTTTTTTTAACATTTTTGCATTCAACGCGGGTGGGCCGGGAGAGAGAGAGCATACCGATTCAGCAACCGTGAAAGTATGTATGTATGTATGTATGTAGACCGCGATATTCCCATTTTGCCTGCCTTTCATGCAAATTTAAATTGCTTTGTATATTCATATTTCCAGAATGTATGTATGTATAGTTGTGTGTGTGTGTGTGTTTTTTTTTTTGTGTGTGTGTATGTTTTTTGTTTTTTTTTCTAGTATCTAACCAACCGGCCTTCCGGATATGGACTGTTTAGTTTATTTATTTCAGTCCTTTCCGTTGGCAGGTTAGTTAGTTAGTTAGTGATGGGATAATGTAGGTAGTGTGGAATAACAATAAAAACACTATTATTAAATTACGGAAGGGTAAGTAAGTAATATTCCTCCATCATCATCATCAGCACTTTAAGAACAAAAATTTAGGTCAACAGTAAGTAGGCCTATATTTTTAATTAAGGGGGATTCTTTTGTTGGTGAATTGGAAGGTGTCTGTCTGATTTCTCCAAACTATATATGCCATGAAACAGATCTCCAATTAGTACCATTGAGGGCGTCTGTTTTCTGGTATAGTTAGGAGGAATCAGTAGCCCTCCAATTTACTAAAAAATAGTATCTCCCCTTAAACCTATCTTGTGTCTCGAAAATTAAATATAATCTGCATTCCCTCCCCCACCTCTCCAGTATCAAAGGACAGTGAAGTTTGAGATAGCCTAGTTATAGTAAGTACAACCACAATCAAATAACCAGCAAAACTTTCCTTCCATCGTCCAAATAAATAAGTATTATATCTAAATATAATCATACAACCACACCTTATGTCAACTCAACCCCTTCAAATATTTTTATTATTATAATTTGCTGCAAAATCATACATGTGCTGTTCTTTATTACCAAGATATTTACTAAGATGGAAGGAAATGTGTTGCTGGATATTTGATTGTGGCTGTACCATAATATTCTAAACAAGTAAAGGTTATCTATATATATTACCCGTACCGTATTCATGCAATTTACTTTTCCTACCGAACTGTGAGCCTTTATATCCAGATCGACCATCGGAAGAAGAACCTGATATAGAAGAAAATAAACTAACAGAGGAATAAAAAGATATATAATATAATCTAACAGAGAGAGAGAGAGAGAGAGAGAGAGAGAGAGAGAGAGAGAGAGAGAGATAATCGCTGTGTAATGCAAAGCTGAGAAGTGAACATGAGTCTAGCGCTGAATGTATGTATGTATGTTATGACTCACTCACGGCTTCTTCTTGTTACTACTTGCCGATGATAATAATTCAGCACTATAGCCTACTGTACTAATAAATTCGTTTCAAAGTATTTCAGCTCCCCACTACAACTATGAATTTTGGTCTGTCTAATTCTTTTCTGTGGTTTTATCAAGCAACAATGAAAATAATATGCTCTGATATTTTCTGCTGGTTTTATCAAGCGCCAATGAATTTTATTAATATTTTCGTAGTTCATATAATTCGTCACCGCAACGAGAACATTTTAATAAACCATATATATAGAAGGTAGTATTAATTAATGGATCTGTAATGAACTTCAAAACCCAAAGTATAATAATAATATATCTGTAGGGTATACCTGAACCCTCTTGGGCTTTGCCGGTACATCAAGTTCTACGGCAAAGACCCGAACATTTTGTAAAATTTCCGCTGCTACAGACAGACTCATGAAGAAAAAGATCGGTCGGGGTTTTAGGTATCTATATTTGAGTCTAACTAATGCACATTGTATTTACCCCAAAGTATGAAGTGCTAAGATGTCGCCTGTTTACTTAATTAAAGGCACCTATCTGTTTTCCGGTATAATTAGGAGGAATCAGTAGCCTTCCTTCCAATTTACCAACAAGATAATCTCCTCGTAACTTATTAGGGGTATTGGGAGATGTACATATTTTCCACTGCCGATAGTTTACTTATATATATGATCTTATTCAGAAGTCATGTTTAATTTCTGTTATAGATACAACTGTAATGATCATAGTTGTTGCAGCAGCTTCCATAATTATTAACTTACAAGTGCTGGATATTATTCTCTTGACGATAAACTGGAGGGGTACTGATTCCTCCAAAATATGATTCGAAACAGATCCTCTATTGGTAACAAAAAGGTGGACCCGTTTCATGGTATAATTTGGAGGTATCGGAAGCTCTCCAAGTCACCAACAAGAGAATCTCCCCTTAAGTTGTAAATAAGGAACGACTGAAAGATGATAAAAAAAAAGTAACATAACAAGCACTTGAAGTGATGCACGTCTGTCATCATTCTGAATCTAAATATGTGCGGTTTTCTCATTTATATTCCTTACTAAATAAACCAGCGTCGTTATTTATTTTCTCGGGAGTTGCAGATGCATTTTAATTAAAGACCTCTCGAAAAATGGACGATCATCGGTGTAAAATAACAGCCATTTTCATTATATATATATATATAGGCCTATGTGGTATTTGTAGTTATTTAATAAGTCTCACCCCACCATCAAACTCACCGACTATTTTTGACGTACGGCCGTGTATGTTAAATAACTCTGATGTTTGACTTATATGGAATGCAACCCAATAGATGATGCTAATATATATATAGGTATGTACGTTGTTAAGTTTGAAGAATTAAAGGAATCAGTCGTCTTAGGTACCAATGAGAGGCGCGACTTTAACAACATTCCCCACGGACCTACTTACTGTGCTGCAAACGGGGATTGATGGATGGTCAGCTCTCAAACAAACACATCTATCACCACTAATAATAAACTCCAGACTATATATTTTGTGATATTCCTGCTTCGTTATATTGTAAGTATTGGGTATTATAGTCTACCTACTTACCCACATATTAATTTCACTCTTGAGTCTTGGAATACAACCAAAAGCAAAACTATTTACCTAAAGAAGTAATAGAAAGTCATTTAATTGCCAACCAAAGCTAAATTTTGCTCTCCATAGGCTAAAGAAAGTTTGGTGTTTACCTGTTAATGACAAAGTGTTCTGTATGAAACACTTGTACTTTGTTTGAGCTCTGAAGGCTACAACATCAGGACAGGTTGGATAAGACAAAGAACCTCACTGTGATAGGATCCCACCCAGATTTTCAGGAGGTTATGTAAAGGTAGCAGCAGCAACTAAAGCGGATGGATGGATAGATGGACTGGTTGTGTGTCGCTGTGCATCATCATCAACGCGCGCAAACCACCACCACCAACCTTTTCAGAATACTTTTGTCTCATGTTAGCGGATGGGGAACAATATAATCAAACACCAACAAAAATAATTATCATGGCATTGGTTCTGTAGAATAATAATTTAATCTGTGTCGGGACGGTAGATAAATCAAAGTTAGTTAGTTTTCTTGGAGGTTATCATGAACCTATTCTATACTAAGTAAACCAAGGCCAATCAATCTGTTGTTTCATACATCCCAATCACTGTGAAGCAGTCATAATACTATGGTACTACCAACCACGACAACGAAATACTCTACGGGAATACATCACACATTTTGGTGTATGCTAGAAAGAAGTGTAAATTCGCAGTAATCTTCAAATTATCACCATATGATTTAGGTATCAATTAATATCGTTCGAGGATTAGGGTATGTTCGGCTATCAGGACATAATGTAGGCCTATTACGAACGTGTGGAGGAGATACATTGGCTTGGGCTGGGTATCGCATTTTCCGTTCATTATTTAAGTCATCACGATCGCATCAGATGAACTTCCAAGATCTAGGTATGTACTGTATATAGAACGCATAGACAAGAGGTATAATTACATTTTTCTATGAGCGAGGTTTTTTTAATTAATTAACTTGGAAACGCATGCCACATTATAATATACTCGAGTGTTTGGGATATAAACGAACGCTAGACCAAACAATCTCATCATCACCAACACCACCAACGCATCATGTGAAGGACTAACTAAGATATTGCACCAACTTCAAATTAAAGTATAAATCAAGGGATGGATGGATGGGTGGAGGCAGGTTACGACTCCTTTTAAAGATCTTGCACCAATCTTAAAGTATATATACTATGATATCGAGTAACTTGCCAGGCAACAACAAGACCATACGTATTTTAGGATAAGTATGCAATGCGAGGTATGTATGTATGTATGATGGATGAAGATGGACTTTAATTTTTCACTGTGGGTGAGGCTGGCTGGTTGACTGATTGGTTATGTTATTAGTATTTTTTTTAACAAGTTGACCGAGTTATACACCGCCGCCACAGTTACCACACTCACACCGCAGATCAGTGGGGGACAACAACTATAATGATGGTGATGGTGGTAGTGGTAGTAGTGCTGGCGGCGGTGGTGGTAGTAGTAGTAGTAGTTGGTAGTGGTTGGTGGTGGTAGTGGTTGGTTGAATGGTTGGTTGGTGGCAGCGGGCTGTTTCCACGCACGTTTTTAAAGTTAATTCTTAACAAAGTTATCATTGCCAGCTTTAAAATTCTTTCTTTAAATGGTGATGTACTGTACATACATGGATTTTTTTTTTTTTAAACATACATAACCTCATGGACAGAAAAACATTCTTACCGTCTAATATTTTAATGGCATCACCTCAAAAATCTCTTCTTCAAATTTGGAAGTTGATGACTGACTGGATGAAGCAAAAATTATTATGAAAATGATCTAAAATGATGGCGTTTGTTGCCCTCGCATTAACTCGCTGCTCATTAGTATACATTAAACTTAAGACTGTAGCAAGAAAAAAATACAAAAAACAGTTTAACCATGAAGCTTTATATATAAAATCTATGATAGATATATACCCAGCCCACGTTCCGAGCACAAGTGTGTTATGCTCCTGCCTGTCCGGGCCTCATCAGTAGACTGGTGTTGGCTAGACTGACTCCCTCACTCTTGCCCCTCCTCCTGCTCCTCCTCCCTCCTCCTCATGCACCCTCTGCCAGGATCACGATAATTATCTTAGGCCAATGACACATTCACTTTTTTTTCTGCCTTGCACCTCTGTTATCATACAAAAATCCATGAAAATCTACTCGCTCGAGGCTTCCATGTTTTTATTTTTTTAGGAAAAGGATGATTTTAGCGATAAAATGCTTTAACCATCCCAAACATGAAAATATATTTCCTTCAGTAAAGGTTGATTTCTTTAGTAATATTCAGGTTTTCGTGATCAGAGGTCTTTCTGCATTAGGATAGAACGTTAAACTTAGAGACTGTCCTAATATCTTACCCACATATTCCTACCCAAACGCTACGCCAGAGTTACGAGTTCAAATTTTAATAGTATATTTTTTTTCACATTATACATTGCATATTCCTGCACCTTCTAAAATATGATATTTTTAATATTATATATCTTAACCAACCATGAAATTTTTAAAATTAATTTTTCGAGAATTACGAGAGAAGGATTTGATTTTTTTAATCAACATAAAACTTCCTTCCACATTTTGAACACTAACATTATGGAAACCAGAGGCTTTATGACAGAAAAAAAAATTAAATCCACATACAACACTGTGCTACTACTTCTAACAAATAAAATGAACAACAAATAACATATACAATACAACAATAGAATAATCTAAGTTTACTTCAAGTACTGTACATTACACTTATACATATTTATACTTTACGTTGACAAAATATAATATATATGGTATTGAAAAATGCGTCGTATCCACAATTTTCTAAAGGGAGCTGGAACTAAATTTTCTAAAGGGTTGAAACCAAATCTTTTATATTACGTCAACCAACAAACAAATTACATACATATATTTCATTTTTGTGAGGTCAAAATTCGTCCCATTCATTACTCCACGTACGCCACTTGTCTCCAAACAAAAAGAAGAATGACAATTTTGGGAACTCGTACGATATTTCCATCAGGTTAAATAAAATTGGCAGCATCGCATCCCTTGGCACTTTTCACATCTGGCACCACTGCATCCATCCCCCTTCCCTCTTCTTCCCCCCCCCTACCCCCAAACCAACCAACCAACCAATCCATCCCACACCACACCACAGCTACCCTACCCATCCTAATCCTTCCCACTCCTCCGTCCCTCCCTGAAGTCCCCAATACACACACACACACACACACATACATACATGGGACCTGCAGCCAAACCCCAGTACACCCCCCCTCCCCCAAAACTCTCCCCCTCTCTCTCTTTCTCTCCTTTCAGCCCCTCATTACCTTCCTCCCCCACCCACACCCATCTCTCTTCTCCCCCTCCTCTCCCCACCCCCCATAAATGCCTCCAATCCCTCCTTTTCCCTCCAGCCCCTCCTCTCGTTCGTGATTGGTCGAGGGAGCACACAAAATGGCGGATGAACTGCACCTGCGCACACTGGGAGAGAGAGAGAGAGAGAGAGGTTGACGAAGAGGATTTATTAAATATTTTTATTACAGTATCTCCCCTTTGCACCGTCCAGTCGTTACGTTCTCTCTTTTTTCTATCTCTCTCTCTCTCTTTCTCTTTTTTCTCTATCTCTCTTTTTTTCTCTTTCTCTCTATCTTTCTCTATCTCCCTTTCTTTCTTTCTCTCTTTCTCTTTCTTTCTCCCTTTCTTTCTTTCTTTCTCTCTCTCTCTCTCTCTCTCTCGAACATTTTTCTGAATATGCTTTTACGGTGGAAGGGAATTAATTAATCAAATTCCACCTAGCAACAGCAGAAAATTAGACCAGTGATGTTTGTACAATAATAATATGCATTTCTATTTTATTTATTTTTTCTATTATTTTATTTATTTATTTTTATATGTATCTATCTACCTACCGTTAGCTAATATTAAAAAACACTCCTATAAGTATTTTTTTTTTCACTCGCTAACCCATGTCGACTTTTCTTTAATGAGAGCTTCTATATATTTTTTTTTTCACTCGCTAACCCATGACAACTTTACATTAATGAGAGCTTCTATATTTTTTTTTTCACTCGCTAACCTATGATGACTTTTCTTAAATGAGAGCTTCTATATTTTATTTTTCACTCGCTAACCTATGACAACTTTTCTTGAGGAGGGAAACCATGCAATTCAAATTTCGTTTATATAAAAAAAAAATGGCCATCATAAAACCAATGAGATTCTATATACACTTTCCTCTCACTCACTAACACCAGGCGACTTTAATATTTCGAGGAAAACCATTAAATATAACACACTTAGGATTTTATGTACCGTATACAGTAGGCTATATATATAATTCCTCATAAACAACACCTTACGACATACATAAAATAAGGAACCCTGTGATGTAGTCAGAAAATTGGAGGTTAGTGAGTCCTTCATATATTGCCACGAATCACACACACACACACACCTATATGGAAGGAGCTTGTTTCGTGGCATAGTTAGGAGGAATCAGAATCCTCCAAATTTCATACACGAGCACAGGTTCTTTAATATGAGCTTTCCTATAGATCGTAAATCCCTGGCAAGTCTAAAGGAAAAGACACCAACAAATATATCACCATCATTCTTAATTAAGGACCCATGTGATGTAGTCAGAAAATTGGAGGTTAGTGAGTCCTTCATATATTGCCACGAAACACACACATGCACCTAAATTGGAAGGCAACAGCTGATTCTTCCAAACTATACCAGAAAATAGATGCCCTCAGTGGTACTAATAGGGGATGTGTTTCATGGCATAGTTTGGAGGAATCATTTACTCCAGATTTATCAACAGGGTACTCTCCCCCTTAACCTTTTACGACCTCAGCACCCTCTTTAGTCAGACCTAGGCAGTCCAGCACCCCCCAACCAACCCCCCCCCCCCACCCACCTACCTTTGGCTAACATATTCTATTTTTTTTTTTTTTTTTTTTTATAGTGTCATTTTATCGACACATATGCAAACTTTCCCAGCATCCCAGGTTAGTGTTGGTAAATCTGGAGCAACTGCAGATTCCCCCAAACTATTCCAAGCAACATGACAACATTATTTTTGTTCATCTGGTCGGTCCTGTTTCCTGGCATACTTTGGAGGAATCAGATACCTTCCAATTCACCAACATGAGATTCTCCCCTTTAGAGGAATCCCAGACTTTCCAATTCACCAACAAGATAATCTCTCCTTAATTAAGTGGATATAATTATAGCACATTGTCTTGGGTGGTAAATCTGGAGAAAATTATTCCACCCTACTATTCCAGGCAACAGGATACCATATTATTTTTCTTTATCTGAGTCTGTTTCCTGGCATACTTTGGAGGAATCAAGGCACTCCAATCATTCAAAAGTATACTATCCCCTTAAAGTTATTGTTGTGTACAGTGGTATAGTGTGAATTAAACTAAACCTTAAAGGGATACCATAATACACTTTTGGTAGATAAGAGTCCCTTGATTTTTCTAAAGTATGTCAGGAAACAGGACCAGGTTAATAACAAAAATAATGGTGTTCTGTTGCTTGGAATAGTTTGGAGGAATCGGTTACTCCAGATTTACCAAGACACATACATGTACTATAGACTATACTAGATCTTGCTATAGACTACCCCGTTAAGGAGAGATTATTCTTGTTGGTAAATTGGAAGGCTATACTGATTCCTCTTAACTATACCAGAAAATAGACGTCCTCAATGGTACTAATAGAGAATCTGTTTCGTGGCATTGTTTGGAGGAATTAGAGACCTTCCAACTCCCCAATTAATAATATAGCGAATAAGTACACATAGACTTAAGGTGGTAATTCACTTCTGTTACATTGGAGTGCCTTGATTCCTCCAAAGTATGCCACGAAACAAGACCAAATGAATAAAAATAATGGTGTTCTGTTGCTTGGAATAGTTTGGAGGAATCATATACTCTAGATTTACCAACACTCTACTTCCCCCTTAATTAAAAGGACCCTGTGATCGTGTATGAGACTTAGTGGTGGCTTCTGATTCCTCCTGACTATGCCACGAAACAAGCTCCTTTAATATAGTTGGTGTTTCGTGGCAATGTATGAAGGACTCACTAACCTCTAATTTTCTGACTACAACACAGGGTCCCTTAAGGTGGTATATAATTCTTTTTTGGTACATTGGAGTGCCTTGATTCCTCCAAAGTATGCCAGGAAACAGGCCCAAGTTAACAAAACTAATGGTGTTCTGCATGTTGCTTGGAATAGTTTGGAGGATTCAGTTGTTCCAGATTTACCAACACTGTACTTCCCCCTTAAGGACCTTGTGATGTTTTGTGTTGGTAATTCTGGAGCAAGTGAATCCTCCAAACTATTCCTGAAGCAACAGAACACAATTACTTTTGCTATTCTGTTCCTGTTTCCTAACATACTTTGGAGGAATCAAGGCACTCCAAAGTACCAAAAAAGAAAGAATTACCCCGTTAATGAGAACAACTGGGTGAATGAATGACTCACTCACTCACTCACTGCATCTACTACACCAAAACAAACAACCATGACTTGCAGTATGAACATAATAATTATCAGTAAAAGGGTGTAAAGGTAGATAGAGAGATAGATAAGAGAACTATAGGTTGAGTACCGTATTGACCCAAAATAATTATATTGTACCCATAGAGTCAAGGACGGGGTATACATGCAGATAGTAAACACAATAAGTACTGTATATAAATTTATCTGTACGTGTGACGGTGTGTGTGTGTGTGTGTGTGTGTTGCTGGGGTCCATTCGTGTGTGTGTGTATGTGTTGGATGGTTGCTGGGGTCCATATATGTGTGTGTGTGTGTGTGTGTGTGTTGCTGGGATCCATTCGTGTGTGTGTGTGTGTGTGTGTGTGTGTGTGTTGGATGGTTGTTGGGGTCCATATATATGTGTGTGTGTGTGTGTGTGTGTGTGTGTGTGTTGCTGGGGTCCATTCGTGTGTGTGTGTGTGTGTGTGTGTGTGTTTTGCTGGGGTCCATTAGTGTGTGTGTGTGTGTGTGTGTTGCTGGGGTCCATTTGTGTGTGTGTGTGTGTGTGTGTGTGTGTGTGTGTTGCTGGGGTCCATATGTGTGTGTGTGTGTGTGTGTGTGTGTGTGTGTGTGTGTGTGTGTGTGTGTAGTCAACCTGAGTAAGAATGTGTGTAGTAATACAGGGACACTTATTATCAAAGCCCTGACCTCATTTTCACAGACTAAAAGTATAATAACATATATAACACTATAAGCTACAATTAAGGCTATTCTTTTTATTCATCCTCATCTTTATCTCTCCTTTTATTCTCTCATCTATTTTTTTCTTTTAAGGGGGTGCGGGAATAGGGGGACAGGCTTGGGGGGGGGTTTGGGGGGTGCAGGAGTAGGGGGACAGGCTTTGGGGGGTGCGGGAGTAGGGGGACAGGCTTGGGGGGGGGGTCGGGGGGGTTTTGGGGGGTGCGGGAGTAGGGGGACAGGCTTGGGGGAGGATTAAGGGGTTGGGTGGGAATAGGGGACAGGCTTTCTACACACCCCAAGCCTGTCCCCCTATTCCCGCACCCCCCCAGTCCCCCCCCCAGCCTGTCCCCCTACTCCAGCACCCCCTTAAACTACAGGGTGGTCCGAAAGTCTTGTCACCCCTACAGGAAGAGGGGGTGACAATATTTTCTCACCACCCTATACTTCATGTACAGCCACAATCAAATAACCACCAACACTTTCCTTCCATCGTACAAATAAATCAGTATCATATCAAAATATTATCATACATATACAACACCTTACGTCAACTCATCCCCCTCAATTATTTTTATGAGGTGCTGCAAAATCATACACGTGTAGTTCTTTATTACCAAGATAATTACTACGATGTAAGGAAAGTGTTGGTGGATATTTGATTGTGGCGGTACTGTACATCTGGTTAATTAGAATACAGTATAAACTCTGTATTCACCTACTAATAACCACATTTTTTTTTCTTTTAGTTTATTATTTTCCTTTAGTACAAGCCCCAACCAACACTCTGGGGAACGTTACCGCTAAAGGCCATGAAATTATTTGATACACGGTGGGAAATTAATATGAGTAAATATATGTAAACAATGACAGTAATATCATGAAAGAGAATAAACACAACATTGATAATAATAATAATAACAATAATAATAATAATAATAACAATAATAATAATAATAATAATAATAACAATAATAATAATAATAATAATAATAATAACAATAATAATAACAATAATAATAATAATAATAACAATAATAATAATAACAATAATAATAATAATAATAACAATAATAATAATAATAACAATAATAATAACAATAATAATAATAATAACAATAATAATAATAACAATAATAAAGATATTGTACAGCGGACGGGAAAAGACCCAGGAAATATATTGAGAATGTTTTCTTAGACATGAGGCTGGTTAATTAAATAGTCACACATATACAATAGGTGAGAGTAATGTTAAACCACCACCACCACCACCAACAACAACAACAACAACACCATTATCACCACAACCATTCCCACCACCATCACCTCCACTACTACCACTATCATCACCACCACCAACAACACCATTATCACCACAACCATTCCCACCACCATCACCTCCACTACTACCACTATCACCACCACCAACAACACCATTATCACCACAACCATTCCCACCACCATCACCTCCACTACTACCACTATCACCACCACCAACAACACCATTATCACCACAACCATTCCCACCACCATCACCACCACTACTATCACTATCATCACCACCACCACCAACACCGACACCATTCCCACCACCATCACCACCACTATTACCACTATCATCACCACCAACACCACCAACACCATTATCACCACCACTACTACCACTATCATCACCACCACCACCAACACCACAACCATTCCCACCACCATCACCACCACTACTACCACTATCATCACCACCAACACCACCAACACCATTATCACCACCACTACTACCACTATCACCACCACCACAACCATTCCCACCACCATCACCACCACTACTACCACTATCACCACCACCACCACCACTAACACCATTATCACCACAACCATTCCCACCACCACCACCACCAACAATAACAACACCATTATCACCACAACCATTCCCACCACCATCACCACCAACATCACCACCATCATCACCATCACCACCAACAACACCATTATCACCACAACCATTCCTACCACCATCACCACCACTACTACCACTATCACCACCACCAACACCATCACCACCACTATTACCACTATCATCACCACCACCACCACCACCATTATCACCACAACCATTCCCACCACCACCATCACCACCAACATCACATCACAGAGTATTTATTATAGTTGGTGTTTACATGTTTATAGTTTTCCTTTTATAACATCCCAAAGTATTATACAACAAGAGGTTAATGGTAAACTATAGAAGTAGGATAGATAAAGCATAAGTGTATGTATGTGTATGTGTGTGTGTTTATATTATGTGTGATATATTTCCCGGATCTCTTCCCGTCCGCTGTACAATATGTTTATTATTATTATTATTATTATTTCATATTATTATCAATGTTGTGTTTGTTCTCTTTCATGATATTACTGCAATTGTTTACATATATTTACTCATATTAATTTCCCACCATGTATCAAATAACTCAAACGGTAACTTTCCCCGGATAATAAATAAGTATGGAAATAAAAGCTTCATGGACTCGTAAACAGAAAAACAAAAAAATATATTAGTTTAACCTCTGGCTATCATATTTTTGTATTGTGGTGAATGTGTTTATTTGATGATTAACCTTTATGTAATCTTTTAAGAGGTGTTGACTTTTGCCGCCGACAGAACAGTACATTTAAAAGCGTACATCTCTCTGCTCTATACTTTACTTCCACCAACACATTGTTAAATATAAAAACATTATAAATAAAAGCTTAGTTAAATATTATTAATAAGTTTACTTCAGTGTGTGGATTGACTTTGGTTCTGTGACTCTTGGGTGAATATATAAGTTACCCCACCAACACTGGAATAGAAACATGTAGCCTATTCATATCATGGTACACTTTGTTAGAATTATCCATGCAAGCCTCGACTGTCCTCAAAAAGTCTTAATTAAGTTTGTCGTACGGTTGAACCTTTTGTAATTTTGTGCTTACATTAATTCCCTTATTTATTCCCATTTACCTAGCAGTAAGTAGGTACCCGGCTGTAAGAACAAGGCTGGGGGAAGATTTGTTGATGTAGGCTACCATAACAAGATTGATTGACTTCCTTAATGACCAACACTATGAGTCAACTGGCATGAAGCACTAAATCATCATCTTCTACACATGATACAGCATAACACTCACAGATATCATACCACACACAACATGCACCTCTCTACACACACACACACACATGCACCTCTCTCTCTTTCTACACACACACACACTTCTTAATTAAGGACCCTGTGCTCGTGTATGTGATCTGGAGGCTTCTGATTCCTCCCGACTATGCCACGAAATAAAACTCCTTTCATATAGGTGGTGTTTCGTGGCAATGTTTGAAGGTCTTTTCTATATAGCCTCCAATTTTCTGACTACATCACATAATCGTATATTTACAACACAATTTTAGACCATTACGAATCCCAACAACCAAAACCACATAATTTGAGACGAGAACGAGGGGTCAGTGTAAATCAAAGGTTTTTAAAAGACAATATAGATTAAGGATAGGCATTATTATTATTATTATACAGTAGGAAAGAGTTGAATTGGTATTATTATTATTATTTTGTATTTTTTCTTCTCATTTTTATTATTTTTATCGTTATCTATTATTGGGCAGGGTGTTACAGAATGAGAACGTATGAATGTACAGTTACGAGTACTAATATATATACAGCCTTGGTTGAAGCTATGAACAGTATATACAATTCACCGACGAACTAATTCCACTGGAGATCATATATGTACATACATTTATTAACTGTCTCTATAGGTAGTCGAAGCACACCTGGATAATTATCAGTGCTCGTGACCAAGACCAATAAGACTAACTAATTTTATTGGTCTTGCTCGTGACTGTACATACGTTCTCATTCTGTAACGCCAGGCCCAATAACAGATAACAACAATAACAACAATATTTATACTAATAAAAATAATAAAAATACGGTAAGAAGAAAAAGTACAGTACAAAATAATAATAGCAATTCAGCTCTTTCCCCTACTGTACTGTTAAATTATAATAATAATAATAATACCAATTAAACTCCTTTTCCCTACTGTACTGTATAATAATAATAATAACAATAATAAATAATAATAATAATACCAATTCAACTCCTTTTCCTACCGTATAATAATAATAATAATAATAATAATAATAATAATAATAATAATAATAATAATTGACACTCCATTACCCACACTACTGTACCGTATAATCTCACCCTTGACTCTACTGTATGGGTATAAATAAGGAAGGACTTGTTACTGAACTCAGACTAACCTCATTTTCTTATCAATCTGTGGTGATGTATGTAGTAATGAGAAGTAGTTGTGTTTTTTTTTTTTTTTGTAGGGGACAGGCTTGGGGGGGGAGGTTTAGGGGGATGCGGAATTAGGGGAGAGGCCTGGGGGGGTTTTGGGGGGTGCGGAATTAGGGGAGAGGCTTGGGGGGTTTTGGGGGGTGCGGGAGTAGGGGACAGGCTTGGGGGGGAGGTTTAGGGGGGTGCGGAATTAGGGGAGAGGCTTGGGGGGGTTTTGGGGGGTGCGGGAGTAGGGGGACAGGCTTGGAGGGGAGGGGTTAGGGGGGTGCGGGAGTAGGGGACAGGCTTGGGGGGGATTTAGGGGGGTGCGGGAGTAGGGGACAGGCTTGGGGGAGTAGGGGACAAGCTTGGAGGGGGGGGGTTTAGGGGTGTGCGGGAGTAGGGGACAGGCTTGGAGGGGTTTGGGGGGTGCGGGAGTAGGGGACAGGCTTGGGGGGGAAGGTTTAGGGGGGTGCGGAAGTAGGGGAGAGGCTTGGGGGGGTTTTGGGAGGTGCGGGAGTAGGGGACAGGCTTGGGGGGGTTTTGGGGGGTGCGGGAGTAGGGGGACAGGCTTGGGGGGGGGGTTAGAGGTGTGCGGGAATAGGGGACAGGCTTTCTACCCCCCCCCCCCAAGCCTGTCCCCCTATTCCCGCACCCCCCAACCCCCCCCACTGTCAGTCATTCTAACTTATGGGGGTTGGGTTAGGGGGATTGGGTTGGGTTAGGAGGGGTTATCTTGGGAATGGGGTAACTGCATGGGGTAAGTTAGAAGTGTCATAGCAAGGTAGGAAAGAACAAAGTTAATTAATAATAGTTAAGGTGGTAATTCCTTTTTGGTACATTGGAGTGCCATGATTCCTCCAAAGTATACCAGGAAACAGGACCAGAAGAGCAAAAATAATAGTGTCCTGTTGCTTGGAATAGTTTGGAGGATTAGTTTGCTCCAGATTTACCAACACAAAACTTCCCCCTTAAATCAATTCCTCTTAAACTATTCCAAGACACAGACAGCCATTATTTTTGTTAGTCTGGTTCTGCTGTTTCCTGGCAAAGTGTCTTAAAAAATAGAAAACGTAGTGTTGGTTGGTGGTAAATCTGGAGTAGCCTAACCAATTCCTCTAAAGTCTAAACTATTCCAAACAACAGGCAACTATTATTTTTTGGTATTAATCTGGTCCTGTTCCTGGCATATACTTTGGAGGAATCAAGGCACTCCAATGTACCAAAAGTGTACTACTATATATATACCCCCCTAAGAAACAAACCCCTTTCAGTTCAAGCAAGTTGGCAAAGGTAGGTAGGTATATACTTGGGAGGAATTAGTAAGTAGATGTTCTTGTTGACAAATTGGAAGGATACTGATTCTTTCTAACTACAGTATGCCAGAAAACCGACGCCTTTTAGAGTACTAATAAGGGATCTGTTGTTTCGTGGCATAACTTGGAGGAATCAGAGAGCTTCAAAATCAGAGAGCTTCAAATCAGAGAGCTTCAAAATCAGAGAGCTTCAAATCAGAGAGCTTCAAATCAGAGAGCTTCAAAATCAGAGCTTCAAATCAAAGAGCTTCAAAATCAGAGAGCTTCAAATCAGAGAGCTTCAAAATCAGAGAGCTTCAAAATCAGAGAGCTTCAAATTCGCAAAATAGAAAATTATCTCACCTAAACCAACACAATATCGTCATCTCTTGTTTGTGAATTTGCAAGGTGTTTGATTCCTCCATGCAAACTATGCCAGGAAAACTCGATGATATTAATAGGGGATCTGTCTGTTTCTTGACATAGTCTGGAGGAATCAGCAGAGACTTTCCAATTCACCAACATAATAATCACCCCTTTAATGTTTCCCCATCTAATAGTCTGATTGTATTGGTAGGGGGGGGGGGGATATTTCGGGTAACGGATTGTATGGGGGAGGGGGGGAGGGGTGTAGGGGGGGTATATTTCGGGTAACATATTGTATCGGGGGGGTGGGGGGGGTGTAGGGGGGGTATATTTCGGGTAATATATTGTATCGGGGTGGGGTGGGTTGTAGGTTGGTTATATTTCGGGTAAGAACGGAGCATTTACTACGAAAATACCATAAGGGGAAGTGTCTTGAGTGAATAATAATATATATACGTTTGGTAGTCACAAGCACACCCTAATAAATATCCAGGTGTGCTTCGAATACCTACCTAGAGACAGTAAATACAAACACAATAATTAAGATCTCCATTGGAATTACTTCGTTGGTGGATTCTTCAAAGCTTCATCAACCAAAGCTGTATACTTATTAGTGTTCATTACTGTACATTGGAGTGCCTTGATTCCTCCAAAATAAATACATAGTAAATACATATCACACTTTGTAATTTCAAGGTTATATGTGTGTGTGTGTGTGTGTGTGTGTGCGTGTGAGGGGGGGGGGGTAGCGCCCTCCTACAACCATAACTATAAAATTCATCACAGCTCTACTGCATTAATGTATGAGTAACATACACACACACACACACCGAGTGGTTAGTGTTCTGGACTCGTAACCTAGAGGTCGGGAGATCGATCCTCTCAGGTGAGGGCCTGAGAATATTTACTCTTCCGATTTGAGTTTGAGGCACTAACAATAAGGCTACCGAACGTCGTAAAACACCCTCACTGGTACCATAACAGCTGCAGTATTTGAGAATAACCCTCAATTCCCTCCCTCTGTGGCTGGGTACCAGCTCGGAAGTCGTGACGTGTGTGTGTGAGAGTAGCAGTTGACCTGGGCCACGGTAACGGGCTTGATTAAGCCTATGCCCAGTGTCGGAACATATAAAAAAAAAAAAAAAAAAAAAAAAACATAAATTGTTGTTCGTAAATGTTTATACAGTGTAGATTAAAGGTGAAAGACAAATTATTCGACTAGACTAACTTAGGTGAATATAAACCTGAACAATTAAAGAAATACGAGGAAATAAACAACAAAGATGTAAACAATAACATAGATGAATATAAACCTGAACAAAGTAAAAAGATACGAGAAAATATCCAAAAACAATAACATAGATGAATTCGAGATGAATATAAACCTGAAAAAAGTAAAATAAAGAAATACGAGGAAATAAACAATAATAGAGTAAAGAAATACGAGGAAATAAACAATAATAAAATAAAGAAATACGAGGAAATAAACAATAATAAAATAAAGAAATACGAGGAAATAAACAATAATAAAATAAAGAAATACGAGGAAATAAACAATAAGAAAGTAAAGAAATACGAGGAAATAACCATAAACAATAACATAGACTCAGTAGAGATTAATATAAACCTGAATAAAGTAAAAAAATACGAGGAAATAACCGTAAACAATAATTGAAGCCTTTGGAAAGAACACTAACGTTAATATTAATAATTATGACGATGGCGGGTGGTCACTTTCATATCCATTCAAATAAATAACACATAAATAACAGTATTACGGGTTATTTATGTACAATATATGTGTCATTAGGTACTCACCGATTAATGTAGTGCAATAGGATGGTGGATTGTGCTGAAATAATACACCAAAATGATAAAAATAACTAAGGAACCGATTGAGTACACTTTACCTCTCAGTGTCCCGCCAATACTAAACCAATCAGTGTTGCCAGATCTACTTGACGTAATTTCCCCCTAACTTCATCTTTAGAATTTGCCTTTGATAATTAATTTCCTGTTTACTCTTGAACATTGACTGTCTTTTTTATTTGGTATTATTGAGTTTGGTAGATGTATCCCTGTTTACTCTTTAACAATCTTTATATAATTTTCCTGTGCGGATTTTTAACTTCCCGAAAAAATAAAAATTTCCCTGCAATTGGCAACACTGAAATAATAAATGAAGAGAGAGATGCGTATGTTATCAGAAAACAATTTCCACATAGTAAATTCAGTTATATTTCGCTTGTAGCATGTAATTTCTAAGTCACTATTGGAATATAAATAAAAAAACAGAGGTGAGGAACACAAATATAATTAATAAAGTAAGCCCAATTAATAATCACAACCGTCTATTTTATGTCATTCTGTATTTCGGATAACTTGCTATTTCTAAGTCACTCAGGGAAAATAATTAAATAAGAATAGAGACATGGACAAAAGTAATATGATCAGTTTTATTGTTTTGCCTTACAGTGGCCAGGCAGGTGTCATTACATAATTAAAATAAAAAGATATACATAAGCTGAAACACGAATACAGTATGAATATTTATTTATATTTTGCCATACAGAGGGTCGATTCTTACTTAATTAAGATCAAAATATAGACATAATATAGAATACTACTATCTATATATATTTTGTCTTGCCATACAGGGTGGGGGTGGTCAATCATTACTTAATTAAGATAAAAATATAGACATAATATAGAATACTACACTATCTATTATATTTTGTTTGCCATCATTACTTCCGGCACACAGCGACCTCGGCTCCTGTAAGACAACCAAACTATACTTGACCTTACCTCTCCAAATCCAGGCGTGACTATCTTAACAAACTACATCCTCTTCCTTTACAAGACCCGGGACAACCTTCCGGGCTAAACCTGGGTACACTATGGAACACACGCCGAGACAAAAGGCCATGCCAAAAACTACAGATGAACTTACTGACGACAACAACAACGAAATAATATAATGAAACCTTAATAATATTACTACTACTGCTTCTACTACTACATCAACAACAACAACAACAACAACTACTACTACTACTTCTACTACTACTACTATTCCAGATACTATATATACAACAAATACTACCACCAACATAAGCATTTACTACTACTACTACCATTACTACTACTACTACTACTACCACCACTACAACCCCTATATAAACATCTACTACTACTACTACTACTACCACCCCTATATCTACTACTACTACTACTACTACTACTATACAGACAGAAGGGATAGAGAGAGAGGAAATGAAAGTAAAGAACTCCTCCTCCAAGGTCCACCGTTGTCTGTACCCATCCAAAGTTGTCGGGTGTATGTGCATTAATTAATTATCCTTGTAGGTAGGTAGGTAGGTAGGTACTTTCCACCTCAACAACTGTCTGTCATCTTTAAATTCACTTCCTCGGATACTACTACTACTACTTCTACTACTTGACCTATAGCTTCCGCCGTATATCTTTTGGGAATTATTAATATTAACTTAAACACTATACGAACTAACACAAACACAACCACACACACACACACACACACATTGAATTGAGTATAATTATTTAAGAGCTGAGTGAGAGATATTAGAATTATTCGAATTATACTTTAATCACAAGAACGTTCAGAGAGAGAGAGAGAGAGAGAGAGAGAGAGAGAGAGAGAGAGAGAGAGAGAGAGAGAGTTACACACATATACAGAGAGAGAGAGAGAGAGAGAGAGAGAGAGAGAGAGAGAGAGAGAGAGAGAGAGTTATACACATATACAGAGAGAGAGAGAGAGAGAGAGAGAGAGAGTGTAATGAGTGTTTACTGTTTACATAACATCACTGTGGTCAAGGAAGTATCGAGGGCAAGGCAGTATCCACCTACCTACCTACTCTACCTTCCTACCTACCTACCTACCTACCCTACCATCCTACATACAGTACCTACTCTACTTCCCACCTACCTACCTACCCTATCTTCCTTCCTTCCTACCTTCCTACCTACCTACCTTCCTTCCTTCCTACCTACTTACCAACCCCACCTTCCTACCTACCTACCTTCCTTCCTACCTACCTACCCTACCATCCTACCTACCTACCTACCTTCCTTCCTTCCCACCTACGAACCCTACCTACCTACCCTACCTTGGGGGGGGGGTTAGGGGTGTGCGGGAATAGGGGACAGGCTTTCTACCCCCCCCCCCCCAAGCCTGTCCCCCTATTCCCGCACCCCCTCCCCCCCCCCCCCAAGCCTGTCCCCCCTACTTCCGCACCCCCTTAAGGTCCTTGTGATTGGATATGAGACTTGTTGGGGTCGATTCCACAGTGGTATTTGTTTGTTAGCTTCCCAACCAACCAAACTTGTAAGGCTTCATTATTGTCCAAATTCTGAGTATCCACATTCACAAAATCTATCCAACAGTTAGATAATGATGATCACTGCATAGTTTACACATCAAATTCATTAAATAATTCACCCATAAGTCATTTACAAGGTTAATATTCTTTCGTTTGCGTGCTTACAAACCAATACCAACCACTGTGGAATTGACCCTTGATGGCTTCTGATTCCTCCTGACTATGCCACGAAACAAGCTTCTTCCGTATAGAGGGTGTTGTTTCGTGGTAATGTTTGAAGGATTCACTAACCTCCAATTTTCGGTATTTATTGAAAGAATTGCCGTTTTGTAGCAGTGTTGCCAGATCCGGCTAGATCCCAGTATTTTGCCCCAGTCATCTCCTGTACTTTACCACGGTTATTTCTCGGTAGTTTGCCCAGGTTAGGTATCGGTAGTCTGCTGTGGTCTAGGTTAGGTTAGGTAAGGTCAAGCTAAATCACTGGAGGAGCTGCTGATTCCTCCAAACTATTCCTTGCAACAGATAACCATTACTTTTGTTCATGTGGTCCTGTTTCATGGCATACTTTGGAGGAATCAAGGCAACTCTGGCTAATATACCTAAACAATATTATCCTCTTAATTAAGGTTAGTAGTGCAATGTTGGTGGCAAATCTGATTCCTCAAAACTAACAACAACAACAACAACAACAAGCCACCAATATTATTCTGAATCTGGTCATGTTGTTTCCTGTTGTTTCCTGAAAAAATTAATGCACTCTAATGTATCAATATCATAATTATACTATCCCTGTAATACGGAATTTAGGTTAAAATATAAGTTATCCCGCTAAAACAAGGATCAGCTGAAGCCTAATAATATTTACAAATAATGGTAAACTATAGAAAACTAATTCAACTCTCTTTCTGTCCTCATTAATTAAGGGGACAAACTATTTCAAACAACAACAACAACAACAACAACAACAGAACATTAATAAGATCAAAATAAGATATATACAGTAAATACATAATAGACACAGAAACATAATAACTATCCATATGTTAATTATAAAGAAATATTAAAGTTTGTTAAAGGTACATACAGCCACAATCAAATATCCACCAACACTTTCCTTCCATCATAGTAAATATTATCTTGGTAATAAAGAACTACACGTGTATGATTTTACAGCACCTCATAATAATAATTGAGGGGGTTGCTTGAGTTGACGTAAGGTGTTGTTGTATGATTATATTTTGATATGATACTGATTTACTAATAACACGATGGAAAGAAAGTGTTGGTGGTTATTTGACTGTGGCTGTACAACGACCCTAAACATTTGCCAAATATAATAATAAACACAGGAATATATAGAGCAGAACCTGAAATATTATTATGGTAGTGGTAGTGGTGGTAGTGGTGGTAGTAGTGGTAGTGGTAGTGGTAGTAGTGGTAGGGGGGCCTAGTAGTAGTGGTAGTGGTAGTAGTGGTGGTAGTGGTAGTAGTAGTGGTGGTAGTGGTAGTAGTGGTGGTAGTGGTATAGTAGTGGTAGGGGGGCCTAGTAGTGGTAGTAGTAGTAGTGGTGGTGGTAGTATGTTTCTCCTGAATTAGGTTAGGTTTGACATTGAGGTTATTGGGTTTTAGATCAACTCTTTTTATTTATTTTTGTTTACTCTTCCTCCTTCATTCTGTGTGTCTGGTTCTCTTTGGGTTAATGGGTATCAAAACAACACGTGTTTTACGTTCTGGTTGTTGCTGTTGTTGTTGTTGTTGTTGTTAATATGGCCTATCACCCTATTTTGGGCATTAAGGACCCTGTGATCGTGTATGAGACTTGGAGGCTTCTGTGATTCCTCCTGACTATAATTATATGCCACGTAACAAACAAGCTCCTTTCACATGTATATAGATTTGTGTTTGTGTGTGTGTTTCGTGGCCTAGTAGTCAGGAGGAATAAGCAGAAGCCTCCAATTCTCATACACAATCACACACACAGACACAGCAGGGTCCTTAAGGCATTAATTGTCTATCTGTTCTCTTTTAGGGTTTAATTAATAAGGTGCTGGGTTAATTAAGGAGTTTTTAGATCAACACTTACTTGTTATAATGTCCTACGCTCTTTCTCCACCCTTCTCCGTCCTCAGGTTAGGTTTGCTCGTGTCAGATTCTCGACCCCTTGATAAACTGTTGGTTGGTTGGTTGATTGGAAGACGAACTAAACCTTGAATTGATAAAGTAGTAGTAAGGAATAAAACACCTTTTGACCACGTGACACTCAATGATGTGTATGGTAACAGCAAACATCTTCTTGCTGCTACGAGCTTTTTTGTGTGTTCGTGTGTGTTTGTTATCTAAAGTACTTGTCTGTGTGTGTGTGTGTGTGTGTATGTGTGTGTGTGTGTGTACTCTAGGTAGTGTGTGTGTGTGTGTGTGTGTGTGTGTGTGTGTGTGTGTGTGTACTCTAGGTAGTGTGTGTGTGTGTGTGTGTGTGTGTGTGTGTGAAGGCTACCACACACATACCTTACGTTCACCATGTACTGTGCCAAGCTCATGTAGGTATACCGTGTGTGTTTGTGTGTGTGTGTGTGTGTGAAGGCTATACTACTACACACACACACACACACACTGTACGTTTACCGAGTGCAGTGCCAAGCTCGTGTTAGTAAGGTGGCCAGTCCTCAGTCAGTCACCTTACAGCCACAGTAGGGTGAGGTGAGGCCTGCTTGTACACACAGTCATAGAGAGACACACACACAGAGGGGTAGTGCCAGCCTAGTCGATAGTACTGTATTATAACATCACCACCACCACTACACATCATATATCAAGACTACTACTAGCTGTATTTATTCTGCTGTTGTTTTATACCCTACTACTCTATTTTTGAGGTAAGTGTGTGTGTGTGTGTGTGTGTGTTAAAGCTATGCAAGTTTATTCTCGGTAGTGTGTGTGTGTGTGTGTGTTGAGGCTACTGTATGTAAGTTTATTCTCGATAGTGTGTGTGTGTGTTGAAGCTATGTAAGTTTATTCTCGATAGTGTGTATGTGTCTGTGTGTGTGTGTGTGTGTGTGTTGAAGCTATGTAAGTTTATTTCTCGGTAGTGTGTGTGTGGGTGTGTGTGTCAGTTTACTCTCGATAGTGTGTGTGTATGTGTGTGTTATCTAAAATCATTAAAATATGTTTATGATTTGCTTTAATTGCTTACGAGTGTTCAAGGTAAATGTGTTGAGGTGTAATTATTATTAAGATGTGTTTTTAGGAGTGATCACAAGTATTACAAATAGAAGGGAATTATATATATGAGTAAAACTAACATACAGTAATCTAACATAACTTAAACTAACCTACTCTAATCTAACCTAACCAGACCTACCCCATAATCTAACCTAACCTAACCAGACCTATCCTAATTTAACCTACCCTAACCAAACCTAAGAAAACATATCATAACCTAACTAAACCTAACCTAACCAAACCTAGCCTAACTAAAGCTAACCTAACCACACCTAACCTAACCTAACCTAACCTAAGATAACATTACATAACATAACATAACCAAAACCTAACCTATAGTCAAACATAACCTAACCTAACCTAACCTAACCTAACCAAACGTAACCTAACCACACCTACCCTAATCTAACCAAACCAAACCTAACCTAACCACACCTGCCCTAATCTAACCAAACCAAACCTAACCTAACCAGACCTAACCTAATCTAACCAAACCAAACCTTACTTAACCTAACCTAACCAAAGCTAACCTAAGCAGTAAAATATCATCTCTGCATCCAAACATACTGTAGAGAACATTGCTTTTGTTGGTAAGAGAGAAGGTTTAATGTGAGGAGGAAGAAATCGATACAACAAACAGCGAGAGAGAGAGAGAGAGAGAGAGTGAGTGAGGGAGGATATTATTGACGACTGCCTCACCCATTTGTTGTGTTCAAACTGTATACACTTATCACACTACAAATTGTACCTATATGTATACACTTATCACAATTATCACACTACAAACTGTACCTATATGTACACACTTATCACACTTATATCACTACAAACA
>JAWQEG010003690.1:0-10000 GCA_033782935.1 Petrolisthes cinctipes | reverse complement strand
GTGCCATGAAACAAATCACCTCAATGTTAGTAAAAGGGGATTTGTTGTTTGGTGTCATAGATTGGAGGATTCCTTAACACTCCAATTTACCATCAAGAGAATCTCACCTTAATATTCAGTGTTTGTACTCTCTGCATTAGGCCAGGAAATATATATATGTTGTGAAAAAAGAGTAATTAAACATTTATTGTGATATAAATATGTTGTGAAAAATGAGTAATTAAACATTTACTGTGATGTAAATATGTTGTGAATAAAGAGTAATTAAACATTTACTGTGATGTAAATGTTAATCTATAAATACAAACTTTTGTTGGCACGAATAATAATCTGTGTGTTTCTTTATCAAACATTGGCTGTGATAAATTATATAACCCTGACTTATTACACTCTTAAAGGTAAATTTGTAGGCTCCTGATTCCTCCAGACAATGCCACAAAACAGATCCTTCATTAAAGTAACATTAAAGATCGTCTGTTTCCTGACAAAGTTTGTAGGAATTACAGACCTTCCAATTCACCAACAACAACAACAACAAGAGAATTTCTCCTGAATTAATGTGTATTATTTTGTGTCCTTGAAGGTGCTGCCCCCATCATGCCGTTTGTGTTCGTGGTTGGTACTCAGCTGGGTATTCCTGTGTTCGTTACTGGTGTTTTGACTTCAGCTTCCCTCATGACTGTTGTTGTTGTAAAACCCATCGTGGCTGCAATGTCTGATGCCTTCCCTGCCTGCCGTCCTGCCATCTTTCTATTCACTGTGACTCTTATGGTGGCCTCACTCAGTTCCATCTACTTCATCCCACCCATGAATGAGGCCATAGTGCTGGAGGGAAACCTGGTGAAGGCTCAGCAGAAGGTGATGCAGGGTCAAGACAACATACTAAAGCCAGAGTCAGATGGAAGGGTTGACACACAGCAACTCCTACTTTTGACAGAAGATGACGGTGAGTTGAATCCTTCAATGTCTATCAGACATTTTGTACTTTATATGCGTCGGGGAGAATGAAATATATTGATAAGCAATGTATGCTGATAAGATTGTGATATCTTAAATCTAGTATTGGTAATTCAGAGTATTTCACCCATCATAGGATGGAATGAAATGTTTTACAAACTGTATGAAGGAACACAAACACAACACTACCTGAAATTGCCTGAATACTGTTGGACTGTCTTCTGAAATTGTTTGGATGAATTGGTTTCCTCCTATTCGTCAACATCTCAGGTCACTTTACTCTTATGTGACTCACCATATAGAGTATATCAAACCCTCGGATGCTATCATACATTAAGCATATTCTCTATATGATGTAAGTTAATTTTGATTGGTATATGTTTATAGTTTTCCAACTTTTAAACCTCATTGTTCCTTCCATCTAATATGAAAATTCATTTGGTTATTATAATTAGAGAAAAGTGTAGATTATGATAATAGTTGTCATTAAAGGGTTAAGAAAGGAATGCATTATACCAGGTCAATATTAACCAGTTATTCATTCCTTATTCCTTACTATGTGCCCCAAGGCAGGTGCTTTGTGGAGGCAGGATGGGAGTGTAAGGCTAGATGCTTGAGTCCAGAAACCTGCCTCACTTACACCACCACCACCACTACTGACAGAGGAATCCCCAACCCCATCGCCAGCAACAACTACACCTCGTACGGAACCTCCAGTATCGGGTCCACCTCAGAAGAGTTCTCCCACAACACGACCCTCTTCACCGACGGGTTCAAAGCCACGGCCATTGGAACCAGCGATGACTTCACCGTTATGTCTGGCTACAAAGGTGGCAGCGGTGGGAGACTCTACCGGCTCGAAGGTGTAAACATTTCACAGGATCTCCTCTCGACCGTTATCAGGTACACTGAGTTCATTTTGTCTTCGTGTTAAGGATTATAAATGTCCGTTGCTGATAATGAGAGTCAAACAAATGTCTTAAAGGGAAGATTCTCTTGTTGGTAAATTGGAAGGCTACTGTTTCCTCCAAACTATATATACCATGGAACAGACGACCTTTAGGGGGTAATTCACTTTTGTTACATTGGAGTGCCTTGATTCCTCCAAAGTATGCCCACGAAACAGGACCAGATGAACAAAAATAATGGTGTTCTGTTACTTGGAATAGTTTGGAGGAATCAGTTGCTCCAGATTTACCAACACTGAACTTCCCCCTTAATGTTACTAATAGGGGATCTGTTTGGAGGAATCAGAAACCTTCCAGTTCACCAACATACAATTTCCCCTTCAGTCTAAATAACGTCTCAAGTCCAATAGGGTGGTATTATTAAAGTACTTTTTTGAGGAAAAGTTATCTCCGTCCCTCAGTTCTTATTATTTTGTATTATGAATTTAGAAATGAAGAGCCATTTACTCGAAGAAAATTTTAATAATTCGACCAATAAACGTTTTAAGTCCACCAGAGTCTTGGCCAATAAACATCATATGCCACGAAACAAACTACTTTAACGTAGGTGCTGTTTGTGGCAATGTTTGAAGGACTCACTAACCTCCAGTATTCTGACTACATCACGAGAATCCTTAACAGTTAACAGTTCTAAGATTGTTTTGCTGTTGAGAGTGGAAACAGACATTGCTCACAGATACCCATGCAGCTAAACCCTTCATCCCTTATAAGACAAACAGACATTGCTCACAGATACCCATGCAGCTAAACCCTTCATCCCTTATAAGACAAACAGACAGAGCTCACAGATACCCATACAGCTAAACCTTTCATCCCTTATAAGACAAACACAGAGCTCACAGATACCCATGCAGCTAAACCCTTCATCCCTTATAAGACAAACAGACAGAGCTCACAGATACCCATACAGCTAAACCCTCCATCCTTTATGATACAAACAGACAGAGCTCACAGATACCCATACAGCTAAACCCTTCATCCCTTATAAGACAAACAGACAGAGCTCACAGATACCCATGCAGATAAACCCTCCATCCTTTATGAGACAAACACAGAGCTCAAACCTACTTTAATTAACTAGAAATGGAGTAGGTTAGTGTGCCGTTGATATAGAGTCTTGTTATCATCATACGTCTTCCTGTCACAGTGCATGGATACGAGTTGAGTGAGCTCTTTGGTTTTATATTATCTGAAGGTGGATTCTGCCAATGTTAAATAATAAGGCAGTATTAGGGGTCATGGGATGGACTGTGTTGTAGTTGGATGGTTGGTGTGTTTCGAGTCCACAAATAAATACCTACTAACGTTACGGTAGTTTCGTTGTGTCTAAAATTTACTTACATGAGCCATCAAAACAAAAAACAGCTAAATTGACAACGATTGCTATGTGGCCCTCTAGTGGCACTGTCTGGCACTACTACCCTCCCTTCATCACCATGCAGGCAACAACAACACTTTAAATCACCTCTGTATTATTATCTTTGACAATATATGCACGTCATTCACTTCAGATATCTCCTTCTTCTCACTAACTCACTCTTCGTTCTTCTCTTTCACCTTTTGTTTCATTATACAAATTCCTGTAATTAATTATTATTCTTAAATACAATTCAATTTCTTTAAACTTCATCTCGTTCTTTTATTCCAGTTTCCTTGTATTCCTTCCGGTATTTTTTTTTTCCTCTTAATTAATAATTCTTCTTATCTCAGTTTTTTGGGAGTCAGAAAGATGATGGCTATTGTTTTTTTTTTTTTTTTTTTATGTAACAAGTAACAAATTTCACTTCCTTTAAATATCATATCATTCTCATAACTTTTCAGCTATATATTCTTTATCCTCGTCTCCTGCTACCTCTAACCTCCTTCCTCTCTCTAACTTGGGTGTAGTGGAGAGAGAGAGAGAGAGAGAGAGAGAGAGAGAGAGAGAGAGAGAGAGAGAGAGAGAGGTAGGTGAGTGTAAATAAAATCTTTTCATGTAATAACACATTTTGGTTCCTTTAACTTTTCATCAACCTACTCGTTTCTACCTATTTCCATCTACCTCAAACATTCCATTAATTAACACATCCTCCTGCTCCTCCTCGTATATAATATCCTCTTCTCATTCTCCCTGTACCTTCATTCCACTAACTATGTACTTCAGGGTTGAGTGTGGTGGTGGTCAGAGAGCTCCTCATATATATATATCCTCTTCTCATTCTCCCTGTACAGCCACAATCAAATAACCACCGACACTTTCCTTCCATCGTGCAAATAAATCGGTATCATATCAAAATATAATCATACAACACCTTACTCAACTCAACCCCCTCAATTATTATTATTATGAGGTGCTGCAAAATCATACACGTGTTGTTCTTTATTATCAAGATATTTACTACGATGGAAGGAAAGTGTTGATGGATATTATTATTATTATTATTATGAGGTGCTGCAAAATCATACACGTGTTGTTCTTTATTACCAAGATAATATTTACTACGATGGAAGGGAAGTGTCGGTGGATATTTGATTGTGGCTGTACCTTCATTGCACGAACTCTTTGCTTCAGGGTTGAGTGTGGTGGTGGTCAGAGAGCTCCTCGTATATATATCCTCTTCTCATTCTCCCTGTACCCTCATTGCACACACGTTTTGCTTCAGGGTTGAGTGTGATGGTGGTCAGAGAGCTCCTCATATATATATCCTCTTCTCATTCTCCCTTTACCTTCATTGTACACACGTTTTGCTTCAGGGTAGAGTGTGGTATATATATATCCTCTTTTCATTCTCCCTGTACCTTCATTGCACACACGTTTTGCTTCAGGGTTGAGTGTGGTGGTGGACAGAGGGCTGGAGGTGAGTGTCCAGGTGTGTGGAATCTGTGGCAGTTCTGGGTATTCGCCTTCCTCCTCTTACTGGGTACTGTTGCCTTCAAGACCTGTATCTCCATTAACGACGCCATCACTGTCGACACTATTGGTATGTGTGTGTGAGTGTGTAGTTGGTAATAATAATAATAATAATAATAATGATCATAATAATAATAAAAATAATAATAACAATAATAATAAAACTAACAATAACAACAATAATAATAGTAATAACAATAACAATAATAATAATAACAACAACAACAACAACAACAACAACAATAATAATAGTAATAACAATAACAACAATAATAATAGCAACAACACCAACAATAATAACAACAATAACAACAATAATAAAACTAACAATAACAACAATAATAACAACACCAACAACACCAACAATAATAACAACAACAATAACCCCATTTTATGACATTACAGGTAAGGATGGTGACTACGGGATACAAAGAGCATTCGGTACAGTAGGTTGGGGTACAGTGGGAATGTTGAGTGGGGTGACGATTGACTGGTGGTCTGGATCGTCACTCGTCCAGGATTACACACCAGCCTTCCTCATCTGTTTCGTCCTGGGAGCTGCTGATGTTATTATTTCGTCCACTGCTATCAAGGTCAGTCAGTCTGTACAGGGAGGGTCAGAATGGGTCAGTGTATGCATGGGAAAGTCATAAAAGGTCAGTCTGAGGGTTAAAATAGAAGGTCTTGTCAGTGTATGCATGGGAAGTCAGTCTGAGGTCATAAAAGGTCAGTGGGAGGGTCGAAAGAGGTCAGTGCATGCATGGGAGGTTCAAGGTCAGTCAGTGTTAGGGTCATAAAAGGTCAGTGGGAGGGTCAGAAAAGGTCAGTGGGAGGGTTAAAGAAGGTCAGTGTATGGGAGGTTCAAGGTCATTCAGTGTTAGGGTCATAAAAGGTCAGTAGGAAGGTCAAAAATAGTCAGTGTATTCATGGGGGGGTTCAAGGTCATTCAGTGTTAGAGTCATAAAAGGTCAGTGTTAGGGTCATAAGAGGTCAGTGCATGCATGGGAGTTTCAAGGTCAGTCAGTGTTAGGGTCATAAAACGTCAGTGTTAGGGTCATAAAAGGTCAGTGCATGCATGGGAGTTTCAAGGTCAGTCAGTGGGAAGGTCATAAAAGGTCAGTGGGAGGGTCATAATAGGTCTTGTCAGTGTATGCATAGAGGTTCAAGGTCATTCAGTGTTAGGGTCGTAGAAGGTCAGTAGGAGGGTCAAAAGAGGTCAGTCTGAGGGTCAAAAGGGGGTGTTGTCAGTGTATGCATGGGAGTTTCAAGGTCATTCAGTGTTAGGATCAAAAGAGGTCAGTGCATACATGGGAGGAACAAGGTCATTCAGTGTTAGGGTTATAAAGGTCAGTAGGAGGGTTATAAAAAGGTTAGGTGTTAGGGTCATAAAAGGTCAGTGTTAGGGTCATAAAAGGTCAGTGTTAGGGTCATAAAAGGTCAGTGTTAGGGTCATAAAAGGTCAGTGTTAGGGTCATAAAAAGTCAGTGGGAGGGTCATAAGAGGTCAGTGCATGAGGGGTTCAAGGTTAGTTAGTGTTAGGGTCATAAAAGGTCAGTGGGAAGGTCAAAGGAGGTCAGTGTATGCATGGGAGGTTCAAGGTCAGTCAGTGTTAGGGTCAAAAAAAGGTCAGTGGGAAGGTAAAAAAAAGGTCAGTGCATGCATGAGTTGATCAAGGTCAGATAGTGTTAGGGTCATAAAAGGTCAGTTGCATGGAATGGTTCAAGGTCAGTGTTAGGGTCAAAAGAGGTCAATGGGAGGGTCAAAAAGGGGGTCTTGTCAGGTCAAGATTAGTGTTAGAGTCAAGGTTAGTGATAGGGTCAAGGTCAGTGCATGGGTGAGCCAAGGTCAATTATTAATTATTATTGGCGCCTGTGTTCACTTTAGATAATTTTTTTAAAGAGACGACAGAACTTTCTTTACACACAACAAACAAACAAATGTAAAATCTAAAACATTATTAATCTTATCCATTCCAAATTTTTTTCCCTTAACGTTTACCATCAAATCAAAGAACGTTTTATAGACACACACACATAGACACACACACACACTGACTATAATATCCAACCAACACAAACGTTTATATCCATCCCACATTACTCCTCAGTGTTACCAATCATAATAATAACAACAACAACAACAACAACAACAACAACAACAACAACAACTCTACACCTGATATAATTATAGAGTAAAATTTCTAAGACAAACGTTAATTAAATCATAGAATTATACACACGATACAAAAACATTACAACTTCTCTATAATTATACTGATTGATACCTGTTATATATAGATCTCTGTTACCTGTTACCTGTTGTCATCTTCTGTTACCTGTTGTCATCTTCTGTTACCTGTTATCATCTTCTGTTACCTGTTACCATCTTCTGTTACCTGTTATCATCTTCTGTTACTGTTGTTATCTTCTGTTACCTGTTATCATCTTCTGTTACCTGTTACCATCTACTGTTACCCTGTTACCATCTTCTGTTACCTGTTGTCATCTTCTGTTACCTGTTATCTACCGTTACCTGCTATCTTCTGTTACCTGTTATAAATATGTACATGCAAACTTCACACCAATTCTGTTACCTGTTATCATCTTCTGTTACATGTTATCATCATCTCTTACCTGTTATCATCATCTCTTACCTGTTACCTGTTATCATCACCTGTTACCCTGTTATATAAATACGTGTCTCTCCCTCCAGGTACCCAAGATCCAGACTGAAAACTAACCTGATGAGAAAAGTGTTACCAATTCTTCGTGAGCCTCGGTTCATTGTGTTCTGTGTGTTTGTCATATTGAGTGGGGCCTTCAATCTTATCTGCAACTCGTTCGTCTTCGTGTGAGTAGAGTAGAGAGAGAGAGAGAGAGAGAGAGAGAGAGAGAGAGAGAGAGAGAGAGAGAGAGGGGGGGGGGAGTAATGTGTGTGTGTGTGTGATAGAGAGTAATGTGTGTGTGTGGGAGAGTAATGTATGTGTGTGTTTAGTGTGTGTGTGTGAGAGAGAGAGAGAGAAATGTGTGTCAGTGTGTATATGAGAGAGAGAGAGAGAGAGAGAGAATTTCCTTTTCGCATCGTCTAAAATAAAGACCACACAAAATCAATAATAGTAACAATCTTTTGATAATAAATATACTGTATATATCTATTATATTCATACTTTTATTTGTATGTACTCTATTTTGCATGTATGTATGTATGTATAGTTATAAATATATATTCATTTATATACACACATTTCTACCCTGTATATATATATATATATATTTACCTAGTTAGATGTTTTTGTTTACAGTGTACAGAAAGATATATATTAATAATTTATATATATAATTATTTGTGTATTTATCTATATTTATTTATTTATTTATATATACACTTATTTATTTATTTATCTATCTATACATTTATATATTTATCTATCTATTTATTTATGTTTTCAGGATGCAGGAGGATATGTTAAAAAGGCACGTCAGCCCTGAAGAGTATCAAACTAATCCACGGTCTGACCCTCCTGGCTCAGTGTGGTAGTGAGGCTCCCTTCATGGCCATCAATAGTAAGTCGGAGGAGAAGGAGTCTTTTGTTATTGTTGTGGTGGTGTCGTCGTCGTCGTCTTCTTTTGTTATTGTTGTGGTGGTGGTGGTGGTGTTGGAGGGTATTTCACTTTTTATACGGTTATGTGATTTTTTTTATTTGTTTTGTTTGTGTATTGTTTGTGTGGTTATGTTTTGTGTTGTTTGTTTTGTTTGTTTATGTTTTGTGTGTTGTTTGTTTTTGATCTGTGTTGTGTTGTTTGTTTATGTTTTGAGTTGTTTGCTTGTTTATGTTTTGTGTTGTGTTTGCTTGTTTATGTTTGTTTGTTATTTGTGTTTGCTTGTTTATGATCTGTGTTGTTTGCCTTGTTTAACGTTTTGTGTTTGCTTGTTTAACGTTTTGTGTTTGCTTGTTGTTTGCTTGTTTGTTTTGTGTTGTGTGTTTGCTTGATTATGTTTGTTTTGTGTTGTATGTTGTTTGCTTGTTTATGTTTCTTATTTATGTTCTGTGTTGTGTTGACTTGTTTATGTTCTGTGTTCGCTTGTTTACGTTCTGTGTTTGCTTGTTTACGTTCTGTGTTTGCTTGTTTATGTTCTGTGTTGTGTTTGTTTGTTTACGTTCTGTGTTTGCTGTTCGTGTTCTGTGTTTGCTTGTCTGTTTGTTGTTTGTGTTCTGTGTTTGCTTGTCTGTGTTGTGTGTGTATGCTTGTTTGTATTCTGTGTTTGCTTGTTTGTGTTCTATGTTTACTTGTTTATGTTGTGTTGTGTGTGTGTTCAGGTAAAATGTTAAAAGGTCTAACTAGTAATTCTATAGCTTGTCTTAATTATCATGGTGGATGTGTTGTGTTGTGGAGTTCCCTTAGTAATTTATTTATGAGGGTGAAATATATAAGGGTTAAAGGGAGATTCTTTTGTTGGTTGGTGAATTGGAAGACCTCTGTTGATTCCTCCAGGACTGTGCCACAAAATAGACGCCTTCAATGGTACTCGTGGCATATATATAGCTAGTTTGCAGGAATCAGCACAGACCTTCCAATTCACCAACAATAGAATCTCCCCTTACAGGTTTTGTGTATTTTTGTGTTGTTTTCATTCCTCATCTTTTAAAGGACCCCCGTGATGTAGTCAGAAAATTGGAGGTAAACGAGTCCTTCAAATATTGCCACGAAACACACACACCTACATTAATTAAAGGAACTTGTTTCGTGGCACAGTCAGTAGGAATCAGAAGCCACCACCAGGTCTCATACACGTTCACAAAGTCCCAATGGATACAACTTCTTTCACAGTCCCTTAATTTACCAATGCATACAACTTCTTTTCTCCTTTCACAACCAACCAATCAATCTTTCAACAGAGTGGTTCATGAGGAAGCTGGGGGCACACTACGTCTTCTCGCTCACCTTCTGCCTATTTATACTGCGTCTGTTTGGACTGGGTGTGGCTGGGTTCTATTGGCCCGTGTGGATGACATTGGTGGTGGAGCTTCTGAACGGTCCCTGCTACGGCCTCTCCTACACTGCCATAGTCATCTACTCGTCGCAGATCTCACCACCAGGGACTTCTACCACAGTACAGAGCCTCACTAACCTATGCTACGAGAGCTTTGGTGAGTGTGTGGGGGCCAGAACACATACACATACAC
>JAWQEG010003689.1:0-73440 GCA_033782935.1 Petrolisthes cinctipes | reverse complement strand
TATGTATGTAGCTACAGGCTAATGTGTGTGTGTGTGTGTGTGTGTATGTGTGTAAGCGTACGGGTGTGTGTTTGTGTAAATGTATGTGTGTGTATGTGTAAGTGTACGTGTGTGTGTGTGTGTAAGCGTACGGGTGTGTGTGTGTGTGTGTGTGTGTGTGTGTGTGTGTGTGTGTGTGTGTGTGTGTGTACGTGTGTGTATGTGTGTAAGCGTACTGGTGTGTGTGTGGTGTGTGTGTGTGTGTGTGTGTGTGTGTGTGTGTGTGTGTGTGTGTGGTCATCCCCAAACCTTATCATCCGGGACACAATGGGAGTAAGGTGTGTGAGATTTTTATCTTTTAATTTTCTGGAACGTCCTCTTGTCTCTTATCTCGCACCGCACTCAACCTAAACTGTGTGTGTGTGTGTGTGTGTGTGTGTGTGTGTGTGTGTGTGTGTGTGTGTGTGTGTGTGTGTGTGTGTGTGTGTGTGTGTGTGTGTGATCTCTATCTCCTAATACTCTGGAACACCCTCAGGCTTTATATCTCACCTGAGAGCTCTTAAGGGGGAAAGTACAGTGTTGGTAAATCTGATGCCCTGCTGCTGATTCCTCCAAACTATTCCAAGCAACAGGCCACCATTATTTTTGTTCATCTGGTCCTGTTTGCTGGGATACGTCGGAGGAATCAAGACACACTAATGTACCAAAACTGGGTTACCCCCCCTTAAAGGTGTGTGTGTGTGTGTGGTGTGTGTGTATTCTCCGTATCACTAACATTCGGTACACAACATTTATTTAACTTTTTTCAGTAACATCTTTCTTTTTCATTATTTTATGTTTTTGTTCTCATAATGCTTCTTTTCTTCTTTCATGAGTATAGACATTTTTGTTTGGGTATACGCTTTATCTGATTTTGATATAATTAAACAGTCTAATTATTCACCAAGTCAGCCGCTATTGTATCTACTTGGGATTGTCTGTGTAATTAATTTCCTGCAAAATTGACTGAACGTTGTTTCGTTAACTGGTGCGTTGGTTGGTGTTCTGGCCGTCATTGTTAGACTAATTGGTTGGCTGTGTGAATGTATGATATTTTGATTGGTCCTTAATGTTTGTTTGGACCAATGAATGGCTCGCCTACCTGTTTGGTGGTTGGTTGGTTGGCTGGTTTGCAGGCTGTCTGGTTGGCTGACGAGATTACTGCCCTGCTAGGTGGCTGAATGGTTCATTAAATGGCTGACTAATGACTGACTGGCTGACTTAATTGCTACATGACTGATTGACAGACTGACTTGCTGTTTAATTTAAGGACTCTGTGATCGTGTAGGGAAATTGGAGGCTTCTAATTCCCCCTGACTATGCCACAAAACACGCTCCTTCCATATTGGTGGTGTTTCGTGGCAATATTTGAAGGACTCATCTACCTCCAATTTTCTGACTACATCACAGGGTCCCTTAACAAAATTTTAGGTGAATGGTGGACTGAGTGAGTGAGTGAGTGAGTGTCCGTGTGGTTACGTGGTTTGGTGTGACTGCATGAGTGGTGGTGGTGGTGGTGGTGGGTGGGACTGGGGTGTGCTTCCTGTACAAGTCCTTGGCCATGGTGGAGCGGTGTGCACTTCCCCAGGGCTGAGTGGAACAAGGCCCTCTCCCTCATCCACTCACCCTCCCTTGTCCGCTCCTCCCTTCACCCACTCTCCCTAGCTTAGCTCCTTGCCTAGCCCTCCTGTATATCCTCCCGACTCCTTCTCGTATTTTTTCTCCTCTCTTCTGAACTTCTGTCTCCAAATTCACTTGTCATTTATAGTACTTTATGTCATTACTTTCCGAGTCTCATTTTCTCTTCTACACTCCTTCCCCCACCCTCTATTCCCCAACTCTCACTTCATCTACTCTGACCACCACGACCCTCTATTCCCCAACTCTCACTTCATCTACTCTGACCACCACCACCATCCACTTCCCAACTATCACACAACATCTACTCTTACCACCACCACCATCCACTCCCCAATTATCACACACCATCTACTCTTACCACCACCACCACCATCCACTCCCCAATTATCACACACCATCTACTCTTACCACCACCATCCACTCCCCAACTATCACACATCATCCATTCACCACCACGCCCTATAACGCACCCTCCCGCTTGGTCTACCATCATTCCCTCCTCTTTAACTCTTTTCTTTCTCTGTAGCTCTCATCTCATTTTTCTCCCTGTTACCCCAGTCTCTCTCTCTCTCTATTCCCCGTGTGTGTGTGTGGGTGTGTATGTGTGTTTGTTCTTTTCTATATAAATATTGCTTTGTATCCTGTGCGATTTACTTATTTCCTCCCCCTCCTTTTATTCTCATGTTTCTTGCACCCTTCGCATACACTCTCATCTTTCATTCCATCACCCTCTGTTTTCCTTGTCATGTCTGCGATCCCTTCACCTCTCTCTCTCTCTCTCTCTCTCTCTTTTGTTGTTTTTTATATATATATATATATATATATTTTTTTTCACTACAATCTCTCTCCCTTCCTTCCCCGTGTATTCCTCCACTCTCTAGATTGCCTGTGTCGCTTCCCTGATGTTTGTGTTTTGAATGTATGTATGTATGAACTTGTGTGTGTTGGACATGTCAGTAGAGCTTTGTGATACTGGCGATTCTTCTAATTCTTCATGACCGAACGAAAAAGAAACCTATTTATTACTTTAGTGTAGTTATAGTTTGGTCTGTTGTGAGGAAACGTTTGAAGGAAAGAATACCTACAGCCACCAGTTCACCGACAGTATCATACCACTCCTATTGATAGCCTAAAGCCCTAAACGTAGTGGGAAAAGTATACGGAGAGTCAGTAGATAAATGGTGATTCTCATACGAAACTGTGTATGTGTGTGGGGAGAGGTAGTTGAAAGATTTCTGTGGTTCGAGTAGCCAGTTAAATAAACGACTCTCTCTCTCTCTCTCTCTCTCTCTCTCTCTCTCTCTCTCTCTCTCTCTGTGTGTGTGTGAGTGTGTGTGTGTGTGTGTGTGTGTGTGTGTGTGTGTGTGTGTGTGTGTGTGTGTGTGTGTGTGTGTGTGTGTGTGTGTGTGTGTGTGTTATTATCTTTCGTGCTGTACATAAGTATAAATATGTATAAATGTCATTAACACAAATCTTCTCCGGTTTCAGGTAAGAGTTGATGATGCACATGAAGGAGGCTCACGGTATAGGGTAGGTTGGAAAAATTCTACCTGCATATTGGCCAGTTAACGAAGCACAATGAGTAAAAAAATGAAATAGTTATAAAGACTTTTGATGCCCCAACCCCCTCTTGGCCAAATGTTAAAGTACAGTCGGCGGCAAAAGTCCTGTCGCCTCACTTGCTGCACCGAGGCACGCGATGTTCATAAACTCGAGATTATTAAGTGTAGAAAACGTGCGTATTAATCGAGTCCATGAACACTGCATGTCTCGGTGAAGCAGGTAAGGCGACAGGACTTCTGCCGCCGACTGTACAATGAGTAAAGGAGGATAAAAATATCAGTTCTAAAGACGTTTGATGCCCCAAGTAGCCTAACCCCCTCTCCCATTTCAGTCATGCAGCCCCATCCCCCCAAAAAAATAGTTGTAAAGTAAAGACATTTGTTAAGACGTTTGATACCCCAACTAACCCCCTCTCCTGTTTTAGTCATTCAGCCCCCATCCCAAGAAAAAAATAGTTGTAAAGTAAAGGCATGTGTAAAGACGTTTGATGCCCCAAGTAACTCTCTCTCCCGTTTTAGTCATTCAGCCCCCATCCCAAGAAAAAAATAGTTGTAAAGTAAAGGCATTTGTAAAGACGTTTGATGCCCCAAGTAACCCCCCTCTCCCGTTTTAGTCATGCAGCCCCCATCCCTTCCCTCCCGTCCCCCCCTTGCCTCGGTATCTGATGTGAGTAGTGGCGTGAAGGTGTGTTGAGTGTCTGACTGATGGGCCCTGTAGAGTGTTGGTGATAATGGTCCTCCTTTGCTACTCCTTCCATTGCTGCTCCCTCCCTTGCTACTCCCTCCCTTGCTTCCCTTCTTGCTACTCTCTCCCTTGCTGCTCCCTCCTTTGCTGCTCCCTCCCTTGCTGCTCCCTCCTTTGCTACTCCCTCCCTTGCTGCTCCCTCCCTTGCTACTCTTACCACCACCATCCATTCCCAAACTATCAGACACCATCTACTCTTACCTCCACCCTTGCTGCTCCCTCCCTTGCTGCTCCCACCCTTGCTTCTCTTCTTGCTACTCCCTCCCTTGCTACTCCCACCCTTGCTACTCCCTCCCTTGCTTCCCTTCTTGCTGTTGATGTGTGTTTAATTTGTTGACAGATTACGTTGTTATTATTTAGCCATATTTACTTTCAGTCTGTAATTCATACTCCCGATGTCTCCCCCCTTTCCCGCCCATCCTTCTGTTCCAATCCTCATATCCTGCTCTCACTCATTTTCAGTCTTTATTTCATTTCTTATTTAGTCTGTTTCTTTTTTATTTCTCCTGTTTCATTTCCCTATTCTTTCCCTTTCTCATGTTTCAGTCAGTTTCCTTCACCGACAGGCATTTAAAAAAATTTCCTAGTTTCTTAAATTTCGTCAAAGTTTCATATCCTTAACACCCTCACATATTGTTTCTTATGATCTATAAGTTGATATGGTTATTATTATTTTCATTATTATTATTATTATTATTATTATCTTGCTTTTTTTCTTGCTTTTTCCTTCAATTCCTCTTTCCTACTCGACCCCAGACCCTCTCTTTGCCCTCTTCTCTTTCCCTGCCAGAATTATGTCCTCGTTATTCTTTTCTCCCTGTCCCACATTTTTACAGCCCTTCCTCCTCCATTTCCTGCTTCTCATCCATCCAATAACTCGTCTAGCAATACACTGAATCATAAAATATAACTTCCACCCCTACCTACTTCCCATATCCTTCCTATTTTTTTTGTTATATATATATTTCTTCCTGCCATCCCTCATCACCGTCTCTCCTTGTCCGCCTTATCTCGTGTCTGTGAGTCTGGCCCCTGTCACCGCCTGCCTCCCACTACACACCCTCTCCCTGCTTTATTTCATCTCACCCTGCTACTCTCTCCACCTTTCAACCCTGCTATACTCTCCCCTCCATCCACCCTACCACTCACTCCATTGTATAACCTGCTACTCGCTCCCTTCCACCCTGCCACTCACACCCTTTCACCCTGCTACTCACTCACTCCATTCTATAACCTGCTACTCGTCCCCTCATACTTGCACCCCTCCCTCCTCTATCCCCCTCAGCTCCTCCTCTCCCCTTCCCTCCCTCAGTCCGTCCGATGCGTCCCTTCTGCCCCTCCACCATTTTTATCGTCTTCTTCCTCGTGTACACCGGGACAGGAGGAAAAAATCTATGTCCGTCGCTTGGTGGCCTCTTTGGTTGATAGGAGCGAGATAAAATTTATAGAAAAAACGACTCCCATTCTGATGCTGCCGGGTTGTATAGGCAGGCATGGAGGGAGAGACAGACAAGGTAGGTATAAAGGGAGAGACAGACAAGGTAGGTATAAAGGGAGAGACAGACTAGTAGGTAGGCATGAAGGGAGAGACAGACTGGTAGGTAGGCATGGAGGGAGAGACAGACTAGGTAGGTATGAAGGGAGAGACAGACTAGTAGGAAGGCATGAAGGGAGAGACAGACTAGGTAGGTAGGCATGAAGGGAGAGACAGACTAGGTAGGTAGGCATGAAGGGAGAGACAGACTAGTAGGTAGGCATGAAGGGAGAGACAGACTAGTAGGTAGGCATGGAGAGAGACAGACAAGGTAGGCATGGAGAGAGACAGACAAGGTAGGCATGAAGGGAGAGACAGACTAGTAGGAAGGCATGAAGGGAGAGACACACTAGTAGGTAGGCATGAAGGGAGAGACAGACTAGTAGGTAGGCATGGAGAGAGATGCGAGGAGGATGAAGGGCAAGGGAAGAGAGGAAGGAATCACTCGTGTGGTGAGGGAGTGAGAGGGTGGCCATAGTGTTTGTGGACGGGATTAAGGGGTAAGGATATATATAGGGAAGGGGAACAAGTCGGAAAGAGGAGGAAAATGTCACATCCACGTATATATGGCACCATGGGAGGAAGAGATAATGATAAGAGAGGAAGAGATGGGATGATATGGGGAGGAGGGGATGGAAACAGAAATAGATAGATGTGTATATTGCAAAAACATGGTATAAGGAAAATTGGTCTAACTTCCAAATAGCACATGCAGGCAGGGTATAAGAGAACGAAAGGAAAGACTGATGAAACCCATGCAAAGAAACGGAAGGATGGGATCGTAAAGGAAATGAAATCGGGGAGAAGGAGTGGAAAATTAGGAGCTTTAGGGATCCGTAAAGAAAGGAAAGACTGGAACTGAGAGAAGGGGGAATAAACATGTCAGCAGAAGAGATGGTATAGGGAAGAGAAGGAAGAACGTGTATAGGAGAGGGAAAAACGTATCAGTAAAAGAGATGAGACAGGGATAGGGAGGCGTATAAAGAAGGAAGAGCAGGAAGAACGTATTAAAGCATTGAGAGGAGAGGAGAAAACGTATCAACAGAAGAGATGGTATAGGGATAGGGAGGCGTTTGAAGGAAGAGAAGCAAGAACGTGTATAGGAGAGGGAAAAAACATATCAGCAGAAGAGATGAGATAGGGATAGGGTGGCGTATAAAGAAGGAAGAGCAGCAAGAACGTATTAAAACATCGAGAGGAGAGAGTAAAACATATCAACAGAAGAGATGGTATAGGGATAGGGAGGCGTTTGAAGGAAGAGAAGCAAGAACGTGTATAGGAGATGGAAAAACATATCAGCAGAAGAGATGAGATAGGGATAGGGAGGCGTATAAAGAAGGAAAAGCAGCAAGAACGTGTAGTATAGGCATCGAGAGGAGACATAAGAATCTGGGAAGTCATGCAGGCTAGAAGGAACGAGGATAGGAAGACGGGGAATATACCGTATTTTTACTTTATTATTATTGTGGTTTTGATATATGGCCTAGCTCCTTTTTTTTTACCATCTATACACTCGGGGAACATATGCTGTTTATTGTATGTATGTATGATGGTGTTGTATACGGCTCTTTGGGGGTCTACGGAATGTATTGGAGACTTATTGGTGTAATATCACTTCCCTATTTCCTTTTCAATGTTTTATTTTTATAGCCAGTAAATCACTTCGTCTCGACTCATTTTAAATTCTTCACTTTTTCCCCAACCCAACATCTCTGACATGATTTGGGTTATTGATTTTATTTATTTATCTATTTAATTATTTATTTATTTATTTATCTATTTAATTATTCATTTATTTATTTACCTATTTAATTATCCATTTATTTATTTATTTATCTATTTAATTATTTATTCATTTATTTTATTATTTTTTATTACCAAAGCAGTAAAGTGTGCTGGAGTAAACTAAATGCTATTAATACCGCTATGAATGAGGGTACTCTTATTCAGTATCATAATTTCTCAACGATGGCTGTGGTTTTAAGATAACATTAATGAATACTTGTCCCAAAACGACTATAAGGGGAGAGTAGTATCGTGTTGGTAAATTTGAAGCAACTGATTCCTCCAAACAATTTCGAGTAACAAGACACCATTATTTTTGCTAATCGGGTAGTGTTTCCTGGAGTACTTTGGAGGAATCAAGAAGCTTCAATGTAACAAAAACTCACGAACAGTTATGGTATAGCGATTGGTTCTATATAATGATGTAATAAAAGAAGTGTAAAGAGGTAGAGGGAAGCTGTAGTGGCGGGAGGTAGTAGTTAGAGGTAGAGGGAAGCTGTAGTGACGGGAGGTAGTTGTTAGAGGTAGAAGGAAGTTGTAGTGACGGGAGGTAGTTGTTAGAGGTAGAGGGAAGTTGTAGTGACGGGAGGTAGTTGTTAGAGATAGGGGGAGGTAGTTGTTAGGGTAGAGGGAAGTTGTAGTGGCGGGAGGTAGTTGTTAGAGGTAGAGGGAAGCTGTAGTGACGGGAGGTAGTAGTTAGAGGTAGAGGGAAGCTGTAGTAGGGGGAGGTAGTTGTTAGAGGTAGAGGGAAGCTGTAGTGACGGGAGGTAGTTGTTAGAGGTAGGGGGGAGGTAGTTGTTAGAGGTAGAGGGAAGCTGTAGTGGCGGGAGGTAGTTGGTAGAGGTAGTTATAATTATACAATAGATGGTACGGTCATTATGTAGGTAGGTGGAAAATTCTACAGATATATTTGTAAGTACAGGTAAATGAAAACATAATGTACGGTGGTCGGCAAAAAAAAGTATTGGAACCACCCCAACATTGAAATTAATTATGATTATCCATAGGGAAGTTGCAGTACTTTTTTGCCGACTGTACACTCATAATCCAAAATTTGTATCCAGGTCTTGTTGAAGTCTCGAATCATTTGAGCTCGCTTAATTAATACTCGATCATGCTATTCGAAGCAAGCCTCCATGGATACAGATTTTAGATTGCGACTGTACATATATTCCTACTGTAGATGTGGAATGTCAACGAACCTATGTGCCATGCAGGAAAATTAATGTATACCTGACCGGACGTATGTACTTTAAACACCACGAACACATTTATATCAGCGTCACAAACATGAGCAAAACTGTAATCAAGATCATCACAACCCCCTCCTTGCGTCCATTATGACTAGAATGGTAACTGCACCACAGCTGTTTGGTTAGGGAGAGGGGGGGGGAGGTGGTAGAAAGGGAGAGGGGCCCTGTTGGTGTAAAAAGATGAAAGAAAGGAATATGGAGAGGAATGAGGAAGGAAGGACAGAGACTAGACTGGAGGAATGCATTGTGAAGAATAGAGAAATGAAAGATGAAGAAAGGGGATGGATAAGAGAAAGTAAGTAAGGTAGGCTAGAATTAGTAGGGAGAGAAATGAAGGACAGTGAGCAAATGGAGAGAAGAGTGGCTGTTGGAGAAGTGAGAGGAGAGGAGCTAATGGGGAGCTAAGAAAAGTGAATGCAAGGAAGGAACAGGAGGAAGCAAACATCAACAACAATAGCAGGATTGTTTATTAGCTAAGTATCCAAGTCCTGTCGCCAGCTGACTCACAACTGCGTAATATCGTCGTCCTGCTGCTGTAACTGGGCCCATCTGTCTCTCTCTTCGAATCCCAGGATGTAAGTTTTGGAAATCCCAATCTTGTAATCTGGTCAGTCCTCCATCTGGTCTTCTTGCTGGTTTTAGGATGGGGTACCTGTGTTGCTCTGTGGTTGGTGTTGATGGTGTTGATGTGGTAAATAATAGCTTTGCGTTGGTGTTGATATGTTTAATTATCGTATCAATGGTGTGGTTGTTGATAGTAGTGATGATGGTGTTGATATGTTTAATTATGGATGGTGTTGATATGTTTAATTATGGTATTAATTGTGTGGTTGTTGAGGGTAGTGATGGTGTTGATATGTTTAATTATGGTATCAATGGTGTGGTTATTAATGGTGTTGATGGTGGTATGCTTAGTTAGTTAATTTTAGTGATAGTGTTATGGTTGATGATGGTTGTAATGATGTGGTTATTAATGGTGTTGATGATGGTATGCTTAGTTAATTAATTTTAGTGATAGTGTTATGGTTGATGATGGTTGTAATGATGTAGGTGTTAATGTTAGTGAGTGATGGTGTTTGGTATGGTTGTGAATGACTAAAAATATATGTGTTTGGTGTTGTTTATTGTGATAGTGCTGGTAAGATTAATAATGGTAGTGTGACTCTCAATGGTAGTGAAGGAATGACGTAGTTGTCGAGGTCAGTGATAGTATAGTTGTTGTTGTTGTTGTTGGTGTTTGTGTGTGTGTCTGTACCCACTTTCTTTTCATCTCGTCCCTCTTGTCCCTCCTGTATCGATCCTTCCCTCCCATATACGGTTCTCCCTCTTGCTCCTCCTCCTCCTCCCTCCCTCCTAGACGCTCTCTCCCCATAATCATTCACCCATCCTATACTCCCCTCCCTTCCCTGCACTTACTCCACCCCTCCCTTACCTTCACATACTGCTACCCTCCATTTCCTTCAACATGTTCCCTCATCCCATCTGTCTTCCTAATCCTATTACACGTTCATTCTCATACTCATCTACCCTTTTCTTATCTTGCGCCTCCCATACCCCATATCCCTACCTACCATATCCCTTACCGCCCATCCTATATCATCCTCCCCCCATCCTATACCATCTTCCCTCCCACCCCCCCCATCCCGTCAATACCTCCCCCTCCTCCCTTGCTTCCCATGTGAGTATAGAGGGTTGGGTTGTGTATTAAATCCCCCTCCCCCCCACCCACCACCACTTGAGTCCCCCGCGGGTCAGTGTCCTCACGGAATGCCTCCCTAATGAGATAATTCAGCCCAGTGGGAAGTGGGGGAAGCTGGGCTGAGGAACACACACACAAACACAGGCAGGGGACATGGAGAAGTGCTGAGGAAGGAAAGAAGGGAAGGAAGGAGAGTTTAGAGGGGGTGCAGAGAAAAATAAGGAAAGTGAGAGGTGGGATGGGGAGTGTAAAGGATAATGTGGGATGTGGGGTGAGGAGTGTAGAGGAAATTATGGGAAGTGAGAGGTGGGGTGGGAATGCATGGGATGTGGGTGGGAGGTGGATGGGCTGCTGAGGAAAAGAAGTTTGAAGAAGGAAGAAATAAGAAGTGAGGGTGGTGAGTGCTGAGGTATAGGGAAGAGGAGCTGGAGAGGTCTGAGGTATAGGAAGGTAAGTGAGGGTTGGAGGGTGCTGTTGGGGGAAGGGAAAAAACTAGACTAAAGACACAGGAGAGCTAAGGCTTTATAGTATACGGGAATGGTGCTGGAGGGTCCTCACTACAACGACAAGAGTGGAGGAGGAAGGAAAGGTCTAAGTGAAGTTGAATAAGAGTGGTAGGGAGTGCCACTAGACTAGAGGGTGTTGAGAAAAGTATAGATGACTGGGAAAATATTTAGAGAATGATTGTAGGAGTACCATGGCAGAAGAGATGATACAGACTGTGGATGTGTTTTGTTAATACATGGAAAGGATAATTTGTAGCTAAGGAAGGAGTGAAGAGTATATGGGTCAGAGCAAAACATAAGGGGCAGAGGTGTGGGAAAAGATATAGTAGAGAAGCGAGTATGATTGGTGGGTATTACAGTACTGTAGATAAAATGTGGGCAGGTGGTGAAGGAAGGGGTATAGAGGGACACGTGGCTGGGAGTGGGACTGAGTGGATGAGTGGCAGGAGAAGCAGGGGAAGGGGTGAGGTAGGGGAGGAAGTGGGAAGGACGCGTGGTAATTTAGATGGATGAAGGGACGCGTGGTGAGTGGGTAGCAAGCAGACAGATAAACAAGCACAGCCATACTGCCTACTCAGACAGGCTCATTAATGGTAGTCTGACAGATAAACAGAACAAAAGTGACGTTGACAGATTGATAGCAAGTATACGGAGAGGCAGGTTGGGAGACTAATAAACAAACACACAGGAAATCATGTTGAGTAACCGAGGCTGTATTCTGATTACATGCTCACTCTTATAAACAAGACCTGAGCCTTGGACGATATATATAGCAACATTTACGTCACTTAAGACATCAAACACGCAAACGTTACTGTATGCGTTAAGGACCCTGTGATCGTGTATGAGATTTGGTGGCTTCTGATTCCTCCTGACCATGCCACAAAACAAGCTCCTTCAATTTAGATGGTGTTTCATGGCAATGTTTGAAGGAATCACTAACCTCCAATTTCCTGACTACATAACAGGGTTCCCTTAATGGCCTGTCACTGCTTCAAGGCATCGTTATTGCGGTAGAGTTAGTGGATGGGCGGGTGTACAAAGACTTGTTTCCCTGACTGTAAATTTGTAGGCCAAGGTAAGATAGTGAGACGTGTAAACCTATAGATAAGACAGTAGTTAAGTTGATAAAGTAAAACAACGGAAGATAAATGCTAAGGGAATGAGTGATGTATAGAGATGAAGATGGTACTGTACATAATTATTGGTAAGAAGGATAGGGTGAGGAAGCTGGCTGAAAATGAAATGGGAGATAGTATGGGGGGACGGTTTTCGTGCACGAACGGTAACGGATGGGTGATTATGTGGGTGGAGTGGAGAAATGGGTGGGTGGGTGTGACGGTACCGTAGTTGTGTGTGGGTGGAGGGACTGACTGACTGACTGGCTGGCTGGTTGGTTGCGTGGTAAGCGAATGAATGGAATTGTAAAGAATGTATGAACAGGTTTGGCCTCACGTTCAACAGTGTGTTATATGAAAACAAGAATATAGCAATGGATGAATGAAAGAATAAGTCCTGCTTAATCGAAATAATAATAATAATAACAAAAAAATTGTTGTGAATGAAAGGATGGGTGTGGTTACAATCAATGCTGCACGAGTCAATTATTAAAGAGAGAGAGAGAGAGAGAGAGAGAGAGAGAGAGAGAGAGAGAGAGAGAGAGAGAGAGAGAGAGAAGAGAGAGAGAAGAGAGAGAGAGAGAGAGAGAGAGAGAGAGAGAGAGAGAGAGAGAGAGAGAGAAAGAGAGAGAGAGAGAATACTACAGGTGTGTATGGGAGAGTGGCTAAGGTAATGGACGGCCTGGTAAATGTACGAACAAAATATTACAGTGGGTAATTACAGGTTTTAGGGGAGGTACGAGGAATCCCAGTGATTTTACTTTAAACTCACGGTCCTACACAGTGAATAAACTGTACTCACCAACTCCATGATCCAGTGGGTTTGATTCCCAGGCCGATTAGGCTTGTGGTGGACAAAGTGGTATTAGGATTTAACATTAAATGGCAACTGACGGTCTATATATTTTCCCATGACCATCTCCATGCAGAGTCTTGTTGTCAGAGGGAAATACTCCTGGTGTCGAAAAGTTTAATACTATATATATCAGTTAGCCATTATTAAAACTCAATACTTAAATAATATAAAGAACTAATACTAGACGAATAATAATATCACTAGAAAACCTCATCGTGTTAAAGTGTTGAAAATAATATGCACAGATGTTTTAAAACGTATCTATACAAGCACATGTTTAATGGTTGTGGTGCCAAATGTGCACTGATACCTTTAAGGGGAGATTATTATTTTATTGATGAATTGGAATGCCTCTGGTTCCTCCAAACTATGCCATGAAACAGATCCCCTATTAGTACACCATTGAGAGCGTCTGTTTTCTGGTATAGTTAAGAGGAATCAGTAGCCTTCCAATTTACCAACAAGATAATCTCCCCTTAAAAGACAACTGTAGGACAACACAAAATAATAATTATATACATTACCACAAAATAACACAAGATATTTTCACTATCAGACTGTATATAGTTACATGAGTAGGGTAGGTGGGAAATGGTGTTTACTCCGGTATATATCCCGTCTTCCCTCAGGAGCTCGAGTTTACACCATGAGCAAAAGTGCCTCCTCTGGGAAAAATTGGGAAAAGATTTTAAGAGGTTGTGATGAGACTCTGATGGGGATGGGAGATTGCGTGAGTGTAGGTAGGTGGTGGTGGGCGGAAATGTGGAGGAGTGGGTGGGTAGGTGGGTGCAGAGAGTGAGGGGGGGGGGGAGGGGGGGAAGAGGTTGTAGTGGAGTATACGGTACTGAGTATAAAGTGAGTATTTATCGGAAAGTGTCATGAGTATTCTGTATATTATGATTTATTGAGACATTATTATATTAGTTTAATGTTCATGTCAATATTCGTGTTGTAGTAAAATAAGAACCGACCACGAACCGCCTCTCATAATATTACCCCATTAATTAAAGGACCCTGTGATGTAGTCAGAAAATTGGAGGTAAATGTGTCCTTCAAATATTGCCACGAAACGCCACCAATATGGAAGGAGCTAGTTTGTTTCATGGCATTGTCAGGAGGAATCAGAAGCCTCCAATTCTCATACACGATCACAGGGTCCTTAAATAATCAATCCCCTTTAAATAACCCCCTTTCATTTCATTTTCTTATACCCTGTGCTATTACGAATTTAGATCCATTTTCCTTATACGGCGTTTTGGCCTTACACAAATCTATCTATCTATCTATTTCTGCTTCTTATCTATCTATCTATCTATCTATTTCACTTCAAGTTTTGCCAAATAAAATTGCTAGTAGCCAACGAGGGCCAGAGTGAGGTCGGTGGACTTTGCCTGGTGAGGTGTGTGGTATCTTCTTATTTTTAGTGTAACGTTACTAGTCCCCTCGGGCAAGGTATGATATCACGACCCTGAGCTTCCGACGATGGATATATTTAACAACCACTTTTGCAGCTGGAGTTTGCACCTCATTCGGTATATAGTGGTGCAGCAGCTGACTCTACCACCCTTGTTAAGTCGTGCAATTTATGTTACAAAATTATAACCACGGGTAATATTTCATGTGACATTAATATTAACATAAATATGAGATAGTTATCAAAATGTTTCGTTCGGTGTTTGATATTTTTACGTTGTTACATTCCGTATTACACTGCATTTTTTTGAGAGCATGAAATATGATGACCATTTCCGGGAACTGAATATAATATTTGTCGAGTTTTTAGAAACGCTCTCGCATTCTTTTTTTTTTTTACAAGGCCACAAACATTACATGCACCAACCACGTTTCCTCTCTGCACACACACACACACACACACACACACACACACACACACACACACACACACACACACACACACACACACACACACACACACACACACACACACACACACACACACACACACACACGCACACACACACACACACACACACACACACACACACACACACACACACACACCACACACCACACACACACACACACCACACACACACACACACACACACACACACACACACACATACACACACATACACACACACACACACACACACACACACACACACACACACACACACACACCTGCCCAATCCTCTGTGAACCAACGTGAAGTATTATTCCTTGACGGTATTCTTGCCACATTGTGTTTCTACTCTTACACCGGACTCTCAAGAACCTCAATTTCATCTTGTATATAAATATGATAATGGTATCGTAATGTTGTATTATAATCGTCCACGAGCGGATCAGTAAATATGCTGCAGTTTCTTCATTCTTATTTTCTATAATTAAAATGATAGTAGAGGATAGAATAGAGAAACAGGTGGTGGTGAAACGTACAGATTTTATATAACTGTACTTACATGTCCAACACTGTAGAAATTCACACATGTTGTATTTCAATATCACAGATTCTTGTCGTATTGGGTGAACATGTCTATCTTTGAGTGACAGTATGCAGTTGTTTACGAATCCGAAGTTTACAAACTCAAACAGTGGTATAGACTGAGACGGTGAACGGACCTCAAGGGGTGGAGGTAGGCAGCCAAGGTTTGTTAAATGGAAGGGGAGGAACGTGCGTGAGTGAGTAAAGAGGGAGGTAAGTGAGTGCGTGAGGGGTGCTGGGACTCATGCAAGGAGAGGTCTGAATCGTTCGCCGCGGAATGTCCGAATGAATACTGGTAATTTAGATGCCTTAGGTAAATACACGACCTGATATTGTGAACTTTGAGGAATCTGGGACTTGTGGTGACGATGTGTTATTGGTGGTGGTGGTGGTGGTGATGAAGAGAGTGGGTGGTGATCTATGTTGATGTATAGTAGTGATGTTGCTGTGGTGATGGTGGGTGTGTGTGTGTCTATTGATGTTACAGTGGTGATGTTAGTGGTTGTGCCGTTTCTGATAGTTGTAGGGGAGGTTGTTTTTGGTCTAATTTAGGACTGGCATATACTGTTTGTGGTTGTGCTGTTGCTGATAGTTGTAGGGGAGGTTGTTTTGGTCCAGTAGGAGTGGTAATGGTTTCTGGACTTGGAGATACACAAGTGGTGTTTACTAAGCGGTGTTAATGTGGTTGTGTTGGTGGTTGATGTGGTGGCAGGTGTGGTCACGGCAGATGCTTTTGTGGGATAAGAGATTAACTTGTACTGCTGGTGTGAAATGCGAAGGTATATTACGGTAAATGAAATATTCTGTACTCTTGATATGTTGTAGAAAAATTAATGTAAAAAATACGAGTCCAATTGCAGTATACATAATATCATACAGTAATAGATGTTGTTTATTGGTTAACTGAAATAGACCTTGGGACGTCAATAAAACAGTCTTTACCTGCAAGGATCCTTTCGTGATTAGAGTTACGTGTCAGTATTTGTATCTGGGTGAATGGTGGGTAAAAACGGTGTACAGTATGGTATAAATGTCAGAGGTGACTCAATTTTGACAGGCTAGTACTTGTTTCAAGTTATCTTCATACAAATTAATTTAGCACAGCCTATAACTTGGAACTTGTGTTTTTTTCCTTCACCTTTCATTTGGATCCTGCCGAATTTTGAACCAACATATTCTCTTCAATAGTTCTCACACTGTCCACGTTCACATGCACCTGTCAATAGCCTAACTTAATTGTAGGTCTCACTTACTTCCATTTTGTCCCCCTTCCCCCTCCAAAATCCTCCTCTCCCTCCCTTCCTTCCTCCCTTGTACACGTATACCTCCATTCGCATGCAGTCTTCCCTTACTCCATTTTCCATTGTTTCATTTTTCACCTCTCTCTTCTACCTAAACTTTTTCGTGTTCTCCTCCCCTGTTCACTGCTGCCCGTCCCCGTCTTTCTCACTCATTCTTTCCTTCCACAACACGCCACCCTTTTATTCTGCCTTCTCCCTCTACACTTTGCTCTCCTCCTTCTCACTCCACTCCTCTTCCAAAACGAATCTTTCCTCACATACTGACATTTTGTTTCCTTTATCCACTGTAAATAACCAATTCCTCTTTTCCACATTTTATCATCACTGTCATTTAACTTCACGGCTGTTCCTGTCTATTCATCTCTTATTTTTTTTATACTTCACAATTTTTCATTCCTCATATTTCCTTTGTTGTGTCTCGCTCCTTCAGTCCTCCATGCACCCTTTCCTGATCATCTCTCTGTAATATTTTTGTTTCACCACGCAGTAGTCTCTTCCCATATTGCTCCTCCCTTCCTGCATGTGTTGTACTCTATATTAAATTGTCAGCGATACTTTTTTTTTTTTACTACAGTTTCGCCACCCCATTCTTTATAAATACTCCCTCACCGTTTATCTTCCCTGTGTTTTATCTCTCCTTTCTTTACAACAACAACAACAACAACCCTGTCATCATGTTAGTTGCCCTCCAAGCTGTCTACACTCTGCTCCTCACGTATCTCTCCCCTTGCCCCTTTTCCAATAGCTGTTTTCCTTACACCTCTCTCTCCGTCCTTTCAAATATCTTTCCTTCCCACCCGTTCTCTCCTCTGTTCCCATTCTTGTTTCCCATATCTCACTTCCTTGTAGTTTTTTCCCTTTCCCTTGCTTGCTCTTTTTTCTCTCTTCATTAAAACCACCACCACCACCACCTTCACCCACACTTTGCTTCCTCCTTTTTCTCTCTTCATTAAAACCACCACCACCACCCACTCTTTGCTTCCCACCAAAACATAAAATCTTGACCACCTCAATATCACTTCCACTACCTCCACCAACACCACGTTTCCCACCATTACTCTTCCTGACCAGTCCTATCCCCCACCACCACCACCACCACCACCACCACTGCTGCTGCTGCTATCATCATTTCCCTCGCTCCTGCTCCTTCCTCCACCATTTCCTTGCCAGCTGCTGCCACCATTACGTCACCATTAAGATATAGTAATGTGATGTGATGTGAGGTTCATGACTGCTGGTACTGTTACCCCCTGTCTCGTGGAGTTAATAGAAAGATGTATTGTATTGTATTTTCCTCCTGTAACGTTCCCACAATTTGTCATCCATACCACTATCATTATCATCATCCTCATCGTCATCATCACCAACTTCATCACTCATCATCACCACGGCCACCATCATCACCTCTTCTTTCACTTCCACCTCCACCTCCTCCTCCTTCACCTCTCTTTATTGAATGCTTGCCACGCATCACTGACTCCTATCATTATCCGTCATTACTCATCACCATCATCATCTCTCACTGTCAGGGCTACCATTCACTCACTTACAGAACCAGTTAAGTATTAGCATTATGGCTCACTTTCACACCAGTGCTACTACTACCACTACAACCCCTGATGTTACTATACTACCACTCTTGTTACTACTACTACTACTACTACTACTACTACTACTACTACTACTACTACTACTACTAGTACAACAACTACTACTACTAATACTACAACAACAACTATTACTACTACTACAACAACTATTACGGTCCTGGAGTAGCGACGTCTACGTCGTGGGACCACCCCTCAAGACTGCAAGAAGCTATTGGGGCCAAACCGCCACAAAATTACTACTACTATTATTACTGCTACTACTCATTATCGACATTATCTCACCACAACAAACAACCTTTACCGCCACTACCATATGCCACCACCAACAATCACAGTTAGGATAACCACTACTACCACCATCGTTGGCAGCCACCTTTAACCACCACCACCACCACCACCACTGCCAATACCACCATCAATAACACTCCGCCATGCACCACTGTCATCGCTTACTACCACTACCACCACCACCACCACCACCCACTACCACCACCACCACCACCACCCACTACCACCACCACAACCACCACCACCACCACCCACTACCACGATCACCACTACTATTACCAGTACCATCACAACGACTACTACTACCACCGCCACCACCACCACCACCACCACCACCACCACCACCACCACCACCACCACCACCACCACCACCACCTCCATCATTAATCCCTTTAATAATGTCCACCACCACCACCATTTACATCACCAAGCTCCACCAATTTCCTGTACCATAAATCCTCCACAATCACCACCACTACACCACTACCTGTATCGTCTTTCCTCCACCATCACCCACCACTACCACTACCACCACCATCACCACCACCACCACCACCACCATCACCCACAACTACCACCACCACCACCACCACCTTCCGTGTACAAAGGGCGCGTCATGCCAGAAAAAAAGGAGAATAAAAAAATAACATTCAGCACGATATAGAAAAATAACCCAAAAGAATGGCCCTCGGTCGGAAAATACCGGATTGGAGGCCATATTTTTCACCCTCAGGACCATACAACTATTCCGACCCACCAACCAATAGTATTTTTTTCTCTCTTTGCAGTACGGTATATTTTTGTTATTGGCTGGAAGGTCGCATGGTGGTGGTGGTGGTGGTGGAGGGGGGGGGGTATGTTTACGTGTTAAGGGGGTATATAATACACTTCAGGTACATACATACATTGGAACGCCTTGATTACTCCATTGTATGCCAGGAAACAGGATCATATGAACACATATAATGGTGGCCTGTTGCTTGGAATAAGTTTGGAGGAATCAGTTGCTCCATTGTATATGTGCCAGGAAACAGGACCATATGAACAAAAATAATGGTGGCCTGTTGCTTGGAATAATTTGGAGGAATCAGTTGCTCCACATTTACCAACACTCTAGGTTACTTCCCCCTTAAGAGTTTTAGTGCCTGAAATTCCTGTCATGTTCGTGCAATTAACTTCCCTTTGACTCTTTAATTTTGGCATGATTCATTTTGCAGTTTGTGTTTATTGGTGTCGATAATTAAACTGATGAAAGTTGTTGTTCTTTTGGTGTGTCATGATGTGTGTTGTGTTTTTGTGTCAACATGTGTGACTGTTCGATTTTAAAACATTCGTGTGATCAAGGTTGCATTATTATTCTAGATCGTACTGTACATAATGCCGTGTACGTGCTCATGTGTGTGTGTGTGTGGGGGAGGGGGGGGAGGTAGGTAGGTTTTATTAATAGCAGAGGACGTGTACATATATATTAATAGTGATATTATATTTGATACTATTGCAGTAAGATGAAGTAAGTAGCCTATACAAGATTTGTTGTTCTTTTTAACTGACTTCTTTTTTCTCTTCTGTTACAGGTATGATCACTGCTGTTGTTACCTTACCTCAACTGAGTGAAGGTTTGTCAGACGTGGAAAGTGTGTATGTAGTAAGGTCATTGCCGGGTACATACATACATACATCAGTGATTATTTCTTATGTACCGTTTAATTAATTGTAAAGACTTGGTCATAGAATGAATCATGGTTTGCCAGATGCATATAGGCAGGGTGTTCATGAATTGTTGGTCATGGGACGATTTAAATCATTTCTCCAAGAACCATTGCATTACACATTGTCGTAGTACATAACAGACTTGATTCGTATGCTGATAATTATAACCATACTAGTTAATTTGCCAAGGTATTGTTGTAGTGCACTATTGACTGTAGTTACTTATTTATTGGAGTGTTATACAGTAGTTAGATAATCTTATTGTGTCGAGAAGCTCCAGTTAAGAGAAGCCACCACAAAGGGGTTTCTCATTGAGGCTGAGTGACCCGCACGTCCTTCCCACATTTGTAGTCTTGACACTGGAGTAACAACCTACACACACACACACACACACACACACACACACCATGGAGCCAACCTTGACACACATCACGTACCGACAAATATGAAACCTTACTTGTCATGGGGTGGTGCGCTCCCCTCCCATGCATCCTCATTCAGTATATAGATGAACTTTTATGGATTTTCCGTATGACTGGCTGAGTTTTGGCGTTTGGCAATTACTGCTGCTGTTATATATATATTCTTTTATATAAATTGGCTTGGCTAGAGGCCCCAACGAATCCCATACATTTTTCCATTATATATTTCCAGCCATTAATCTCACAAACTGCGTCCTTTGCATTGTTAGCATTTGCTCCATAACTGCTGGGGTTGTGTGTGTGGGTGTTTGTGAATTACGTAATAGTGAAGCATAGGAGGCGACTCACAACCCCAGTATCATCCAGAACACTGAATGTGAATCTTCGAGATTACCATAAATTCGAAGAGGCCACAAACAAGACTTTTGATGATGGCTGTACATTGTTTCATTCATATACCATAACCTTTGATTCCTTATTCGTTAAACGTCAAAGTTAATCTTCATCAAAGTTTACCTCTTTATGATTTATTTGAGTTGTGTCGCTCGGAAACCTTGTCCGTCCTTACACAAACATTAAGAGGGTAATTCACTTTTGTTACATTGGAGTGCCATGATTCCTCCAAAGTATGCCAGGAAACAGGACCATATGAACAAAAATAATGGTGTTCTGTTGCTTGGAATAGTTTGGAGGAATCAGTTGCTCCAGATTCACCAACACAGTACTTCCCCCTTAAGCACATTTGCTTGGACCGTTTACTGCATGTATACTCTAGATAATTAATTATTACTGGGGTGTACGTAAATATCAAGTGATTATGAAGTGAATAAAATAAAAATGGCACACTGGAATACGAAGTAGATTGTAATATTGGTCAGGTATATAATAAATTATACACGTGAGTTTTAAGGGACCCTGTGATGTAGTCAGAAAATTGAAAGTAAACGAGTCCTTCAAATATTGCCACGAAACAACACCTATATGGAATGAGCTTGTTTCAAAGGATAGCCTAGTCAGGAGGAATCAGACGCCTCCAATTAATTATCATACACATAGTAACACAGGGTCCTTAAGGTGGTAATTCTTTTTTGTTACATTGGAGTGCCTTGATTCCTCTAAAGTATGCTAGGAAACAGGACCAGAAGAGCAAAAATAATGGTGCTCTGTTGCTTGGAATAGTTTTGAGGATTCAGTTGCTCCAGATTTACCAACACAAAACTTCCCCCTTAAGCTACTACACCATTATATACTCGTACTGTATCCAATTTACCAGTCCATATATATACCCTCCCTCCCTCCCTCCTTCCCTTCCTCATGCATGGCACACTTGTCCCTGATACATGACCCCGACTACCTTGAATTTATATCACTTCATCGACTCTTACTACTAGTCTCTCTCTTTTTTTTCTCTCCCTCCACTTTAGCTCACTTTCTATGACTATTCACTATATATTTTCAAACCCACGCATCCTCAGGGGAGCGGGGGATGTTATATTTTTAAGAATCGTTTTGTGGTTGCTGTGTGTGTGTGTGTGTTCTGCTGCTTGCATATATAGATAGATAGACTTTCTGGCTTGTGGTGTGTGCTTGTGTATGTTCGTTTGTGATTATGTGCTTCGATGTGCTTTTTGTTTGTTTGCTTGATTGTACGTGTGTGTGCTTTGTTTGTTTGTTTGTAGGTGTGTGCGCGATACGATAGATGTTAGTTGATGTTTACAGATTGGTGATGATGTTCTGTAAAATTATTAATAGTCAATTGTTTTTTACCTTTATGTATGTGTGTGTGTTCCGTTCCCTTTTTATTCAGTCATATTCCTTCAGGCCTTTTCTGATTCACATACTGCCTGCCATCTTTGCTGTGGTTGTTTCTTTAATCTGGATATTTCTGGTCATCATCCGTCCTCTGCCCATTTCCCCCGTTATCCAATTTTCCTCTCCCCCCGTAATCTCTTTCCTATTATCCTCCTCCATTCCCGTGGTGGTGGAGGGGGGATTGCTTGGAGGAAAGATTTGGGGGGGGGGGAGCAAAGAAGGGAGTGGGGGGGGGGGTGAGGAAAGAAGGGGGTGGGGGGGGAGGAAGGAAGGGAGGGGGGTGGGGGGGAGGAAGGAAGGGAGGGGGGATAACACAGCTTGTCTTGTTCCTTCCCTCCCTCTCTCTCTCTCTCTCTCTCTCTCTCTCTCTCTCTCTCTCTCTTCTTTCACCTCACGTTCTCCTTCCATCTCTCTCACCTCGCTCTCACTCTGCCTCTTCCATCCCCTCACCCCACTCTCCATGCCTTCCTCGCTCTCCCGCGCTATGCAGGTCGACCTTCACCCTCCTCACCCCTCCCTCCCTACCCCTCCTCCCCTCTTTACCCTCCCTGCCCCTCCTACCCTCTTTACCCTCCCTACCCCTCCTCCCCTCTTTACTCTCCCTACCCCTCCTACCCTCTTTACCCTCCTCCCTACCCCTCCTCCCCTCTTTACCCTCCCCACCCCTCCTACCCTCTTTACCCTCCCCACCCCTCCTACCCTCTTTACCCTCCCAACCCCTCCTCCCCTCTTTACCCTCCCAACCCCTCCTACCCTCTTTACCCTCCCCACCCCTCCTACCCTCTTTACCCTCCCCACCCCTCCTCCCCTCTTTACCCTCCCCACCCCTCCTACCCTCTTTACCCTCCCCACCCCTCCTCCCCTCTTTACCCTCCCTACCCCTCCTCCCCTCTTTACCCTCCCCCCCTCTTTACCCTCCCCACCCCTCCTACCCTCTTTACCCTCCCCACCCCTCCTACCCTCTTTACCCTCCCTGCCCCTCCTCCTCTCCCTACCCTCCCTACCCTCCCTACCCTCCCTACCCCTCCTTCCCTCCCCCTCCTCCTCTCCCTACCCTCCCTACCCTCCCTACCCCTCCTTCCCTCCCTGCCCCTCCTCCCCTCTTCTCCCTCACCCACCACTAACCTTTCTCCTTCATGTTGTTACGTGGCTTCTGACAACACCTCCCTTCTTTCTCCTTGTTTGTTTCTTTCCCTTCATGTCTGTCCAGCAATTCATCCCTAATTCCCTTTCTCCCAGCCTGCCATAATACTCTCTCTCTCTCTCTCTCTCTCTCTCTCTCTCTCTCTCTCTCTCTCAATGCTTCCTTCTACCCTTCTCTTGCTCACTTTTTCCTTATTATTTTTCTCAGTGTCCCTCCTTCCTTTCCTTCTCTGCCTCCCCCCTTCCTTCCCTCGCTTTCTCCTTCCTTCCTTCCCTCTCTTTCTCCCTCCTTCCTTCCTTCCTTCGCTTTCTCGCTTCTTCCTTCCTTCCCTCTCTTTCTCCCTCCTTCCTTCCCTCTCTCGCTTCTTCCTTCCTTCCCTCTCTTTCTCCCTCCTTCCTTCCCTCTCTTTCTCCCTCCTTCCTTCTCTCTCTTTCTCCCTCCTTCCTTCCCTCGCTTTCTCCCTCCTTCCTTTCCCTCTCTTTCTCCCTCCTTCCCTCCCTCTCTTTCTCCCTCCTTCCCTCCCTCTCTTTCTCCCTCCTTCCCTCCCTCTCTTTCTCCCTCCTTCCCTCCCTCTCTTTCTCCCTCCTTCCTTCCCTCTCTTTCTCCCTCCTTCCTTCCTTCGCTTTCTCCCTCCTTCCTTCCTTTCCCTCTCTGCCTCCTTCCTTTCCCTCTCTGCCTCCTTCCTTTCCCTCTCTGCCTCCTTCCTCCCTCTCTTTCTCCCTCCTTCCCAGCTTGTTCGCCTGCCTCCCTCTCCTGTCTATTCCTCTCCGCCACCCACACTGATCCTCAATATTCCTCATTCACCCTGCCCACCTTCTCTTCCCTCTAGTTATGTAATGCGCCCTTCACAAACCCAGTTGGGATGTAGTGCGTGAAAGAGGGCACAGTCAGTCAGTATCTTCCCTCCCACATGCCACGATTCCTCATTCTTTATTTTCCCTTCAATTCTTTTCACTGAGTCCCTCACTCTTGCCATTTTTCATTCTCCTTTGCCAGATACTCTGTCTCTCTCTCTCTCTTTTTTTTTTTTTTTACCTTTCTTTCTCGCTGCATATCAGTTTATCTGTTTTCTGCTTTTATACTGTATTCATCTATTTGTCTATCTTTTTGTCAGCTACGTCGAACGAGAGAGAGAGAGAGAGAGAGAGAGAGAGAAAGTGTTAGTTTATAAAAGGGATGCGGGTTGAGGTGTAGAGTTACATGTTAAGTATACAATTTTCATCACTGCTCAATCACCTCTCACTCTCCCCCCCCCCTCCCCACACACACACACACGTACGTACATACATACCTTTTGCAAGTTAGGGTACGGAATGTGTGAGAGTCGAGGTATCATTGTCATGGGAGGCATTGAGAGTGGAGGAAAGGAGGGAAAGTGGGTTTGCTGAGTGGTATTGAGGAAGGGAGAGGGCGGAGGAAGGGGGAGAGAGAGAGAGAGAGGGAGGGAGGGAGGGAGGGAGGGAGGGAGGAGAAAAGGTGATATATAGGGAGGAAAGAGAAAGGGATGTGGTTTAGAGTTGACAGAGAAATTAATACTGAGGATAAAAGTAGAGATATAGGAAGGGGGGGAAGGAAACAAGTGAATGAGAGGACTACTGTAGATTGCAAGGAGGTGCAGATAGCTAGAAAGAAGTGCCAAAGGTTGAAAAATAAATGTAAAAAAATATAATATAAAATAAAATAAAACAAAACGTGAAAATAAAACTAGTGTTGGTTGGTGGAGGGGAGTCCTATATAGTTAGAGGGAGAAAAGGGAGAGAGGGGAGAAAAGGAGAGAGGGGAGAGTAGTGGCGAGGGAAGGCTGCCAGTATCAGAATGGAGGGGGGGGGGGAAGGAGAAGCGAGGGGAGAGGCAGTGGTAGTTATTGGGAGAGGGGAAAAAGAGGTATGGTGAGAAGAGGAAGGAAGGAAGGAAGGAAGGGTGTTAGGAGAAAAATATAATAATTGGTTTGAATAGAAGAACAACGTTAGTTTGGAGGACACGGAGAGACAGGTGAGAAGAGAGAAAGGATATGAAGAGAAGTAGGTAGAAGGATTTGAATAGCTGAACAGAGGTTTGAAATAAGAGAGGAAAGAATGGATAACAGAATATGCTTATGTAGAAGTATACAGTATAGAGAAAGATAGATAGTTGATAGAGTTGAAGAGAGGGGAAAGTGTGGTAGTGATATATAGGGATAGAGTTGAGGAGAAAGGGGAGACATTGTAAGGTAGTGAAATAAGAGTCAGGAGAGGAGAGGGGAAAAATATGGTAGTGGTAGTGATAGGAATAGTGTCAGGGGAGAAGGGAGGAGTTTTGTAATGGCAGTGACGGCAGGGGGGAGGGAGGAGGAGAATCTCTAGGGCTGTTGGTTTAGCCGTTATAACAGAGAGAGAGAGAGAGAGAGAGAGAGAGAGAGAGAGAGAGAGAGAGAGAGAGAGAGAGAGAGAGAGAGAGAGAGAGAGAGAGAGAGAGAATAAACAGGAAGAAGGACGAAAGAGATGGTAAACATAGGGTGGCAGAGGATGAGGAGGAAAAAGGGAAGAAGTAGTGGAAGAAAACTCAATGGGAGCAATTGGCTGAGACAGTGATTGGCAGGTTCGGGGAGTAGAAGTTGGTCGGTGTGAGGCAGGTCGGGATTGTGGCAGGTTAGAGGGGTGGCAGAGGTGGGTTGTGGAGGATTTGGAAAGTGGCAGAGATGGTTAGTGGAGGAGTAGGAAGGTGGAGGTTAGATGAGTGGAAGAGGATTAAGAAAGTGGCAGGTTAGAGAGGTGGAAGAGCTAGGTAGTGGAGGTTTAGGAGAGTGGCAGGCAGGTTAGAAGGGTGGCAGAGGTGGGTGGAAGAGGATTAAGAAAGTGGCAGGAAGAAGTGTTGCAAAGCTGAGGAAGGAGAGGCAGGTTAAAGGGATAGCAGAAAGGGATCGTCGTGGAGGTAGGAAAGGGGCAGGTGAGACAATGTGGCACTGGTAGAGATATACAGGTAGAGATATACAGTGGGTCGTGGGATTGATATAAACTTGTACTGTATAGGATAGGCTACAGTATTTCCTCGTTATACACTGCTGTTATGGGTGTGTAATATACCTATACATGAATTTGTGTACAATAAACCCTCATTATCTATTGGGTTTATGGGTGTGTAATGTATAAAGAGGATTGACTGTACAACATAAATTTTATTACAAAAAGTGCAACACACGCCCCTAACTAACACCAGTGGAAAACAAGGGATTACTGTATTCAAAATGATTCATCCGATTTCAAATGAGAATATATCCAACCAATTAGCAGTGTATTAACAAGGCATGCAACACTTAAAAAAAGGGGAATATTAATCATCATTATTATTTTCATTATCATTACTAACACAAAGAACTCCTTATGTATAATGTAATGACAGCATAGTTTATATTTATGAGATGTAATTATTAGCTTCAAGTAATCCAAAACAATTACTCCAGTTATTTATTAAGCGAGTCGAACGTTGCATTAAGGGAGTAATTCACTTTTGTTACAGTGGAATGCCATGATTCCACCAAAGTATGCCAGGAAACAGGACCAGATGAACAAAAATAATGGTGTCCTGTTGCTTGGAATAGTTTGGTGGAATAAGTTGCTCCTCCAGATTGGCCAACACTGTACTTCCCCCTTATTAAGTGAAATTATTAGTTTCCGTAATTAGAAAAGAAGTTTGTGTGTAAGATTAAAAACTTTGCCGCTGCTGCTGGTGGGGTTTGGTTTGGCAGTGACCCGAGCCTTGAAAGGGATTTTGGTGTTGTTGTTGTTGTGCGTCTTGTGTTGTTTGTTGGTGTTGTTATTCTTGTTAATAGTGTTGCGGTTTTTCTTTTGATTTAGTTGTGGTGGTTTCTGTGGTGGTGGTGAGTGGTGGTGATATTTTACAGGATGACACAAGGAACATAGCAGTAGGAGAGAGAGTGAGGGAATGAGTGAGTGAGTGAGTGAGTGAGTGAGTTATTCTATACAGTATGACACAAAGAACATAGCAGAGAGAGAGAGAGAGAGAGAAAGAAAGAGAGAGAGAGAGTAGGAGGGAGAGTGAGGTCATTTTCACTCTTATCCTCCTGAGTGATATTTAGTGGCGTGTGTTGTGTCAAGTTAATTGGTAGTGGGTGGGTTGTGGACTGTGGAGTATGGATGGATGCAAAGTGAGGACAGAACACACACACAGACAGACAGAACACACATACAGACAGAATAAACAGACAAACAGAACACAGACAAACAGACAGAACACATATACAGACAGAACACTCATACAGACAGAGCACTCATACAGACAAAACATACATACAGACAGAACACACATACAGACAGAACACACATATAGACAGAACACACATACAGACAGAACACACATACAGACAGAACACACATACAGACAGACAGAACACACATACAGACAGAACACACAGACAGATAAAACACACAAACAGAACTCACAGACAGACAAAACATACAGACAGACAAAACATACATACAGACAAAACATACTGACAGACAGAACACACAGACAGACAGAACACACAGACAGACAGAACACACATACAAACAGAACATACAGACAGACAAAACACACAAACAGAACTCACAGACAGACAAAACATACATACAGACAGAACACACAGACAGATAAAACACACAAACAGAACTCACAGACAGACAAAACATACAGACAGACAAAACATACATACAGACAAAACATACTGACAGACAGAACACACAGACAGACAGAACACACAGACAGACAGAACACACATACAAACAGAACATACAGACAGATAAAACACACAAACAGAACTCACAGACAGACAAAACATACATACAGACAGAACACACAGACAGATAAAACACACAAACAGAACTCACAGACAGACAAAACATACAGACAGACAAAACATACATACAGACAAAACATACTGACAGACAGAACACACAGAGAAACAGAACACACATACAGACAGAACACACAAACATACAGAACATACAGACAGACAAAACACACAAACAGTACTCACAGACAGACAAAACACACAGACAGACAAAACACACAGACAGACAGAACACACACATGATTAAGTAAAGGATAATTATATAGTAGCGGCTGTCTGGGAGAAAAAGTTAGAAAAATTATTGCATTATTTATAGTCTTGTTTCCAACTTTTTTGTTTTACGTTATATTTTAGATACGTGTGTGTGTGTGTGTGTGTGTGTGTGTGTGTGTGTGTGTGTGTGTGTGTGTGTGTGTGTGTGTGTGTGTATGTATGTGTGTGTGTGTGTGTGTGTGTGTGTGTTTATTATCAACAGTAGGAAGAGGGAGGACATAATACCGAAGAAGAGAAAATGAGAGAGAAACAGCCAGAGAAAAAGATGTGATGATGGAACGAGTGAGTGGTGTGTGTGTGTGGGAGGTGTCAGAGGTGTTTGTGTGTGTGTGTGTTAGGTGTCAGAAGTGTGTGTGTGAGTGAGGTGTCAGAAGTGTGTGTGTGTGTGAGGTGTCAGAAGTGTGTCTGTGTGTGGGAGAGAGAGAGAGGTGTCAGAGGTGTGTGTTGGTGGTGGTTAGGGTAACAACACTTCACAAACATGAGGGTTTATTACGCTATGGTTCACTTCACTTTGTATCCTGTCTGTCTGTCCTTTGCTTCACCTCTTTTGGGTTGTCACATGTTCTGTCATACAAATGCTATATATGTTACGGCCTAAATGAACAGTGAGTGACCCAGTAACTTACCACTGGGATTCCCAATCTTGGGTACCATACCATAATAATTATGATCGAGCCCAGACGAAATGAACAGACGTATTTGTACGATAATATATACTAGAATCACACCTCTTTTTTTTCATTTGTTGCTTCAGGAGTCTCAGCTTACATTATAAACAGATCCTCAAACGTAACAGATTTGGTATGAGTGTCTTAACTTTATGAGTTGTTATAAAGCTGGTGGCTGGCAGGAGATGAGTCAGCAAAGCAAGGCAAGGCAAAGCAAGGCAAGGCAAGCCAAAGCAAGGCAAGGCAAGGCAAAGCAAAGGCAAGCAAGGTAAGGCAAAGCAGGAGTGATGAAGAAAAACACTTATAGCTACACCGGTGGACTGTGAGCACTGTCTGAGCCGCCCCTCACTCAGAGCCTCCTTGTCTGCTCGTTATACGTTTCGTCAGAGGCTCATATAAGGAAGCTGGCTGGGGTGGAGGAGGTGGTGGTGATATTGATGGTGCAGAATGGATGGCGGTGAACGAAGACCGAAGATACTAGTTAATTGATAGTGAGGCAGGAATTGAATGATGGTGATGCAGGAATTGAATGATGGTGAAGCAGGAAGTGTATGATGGTGTAGCAGGAATTGAATGATGGTGCAACAGGAAGTGTATGATGGTGAGACAATTGCACGATAGTGGACGTTGATAATGAAACAAAAGATAAATTATAGTGAGACAAAAGTTGGGTGATAGTGAAACAGAAGATGGGTGATAATGAAACAGAAGATGATTGTTAGTGAGACAGGAGTTGGGTGATAGTGAAAGAGAAGATGGGTGACAGTAAGCCAGGAGTTGGGTGGGTGATAGTGTAACAGGAGGTGGGTAATGGTGAGGCCAGGAAGAGAGCTGAAGTGTAATTGGTTATTGGTTTTGTGTGCCAGAATAGACTAGTGCCAAAGGAACTAGAACGTGTGCGTGTGTATGTGTATGTGTGCAGAGAGAGAGAGAGAGAGAGAGAGAGAGAGAGAGAGAGAGAGATTCTTCTTTAGTTAGTTAAATGTAATTATCTGGTACTGAAATGTGTGTGTGTGCATAGAGAGAGAGAGAGAGAGAGAGAGAGAGAGAGAGAGAGAGAGAGAGAGAGAGAGAGATTCTTCTTTATTAGTTAGTTGAATATAATTATCTGGTACTGAAATGTGTGTGTGTGTGTGTGTGTGTGTGTGTGTGTGTGTGTGTGTGTGTGTATTTCCGTGATAATAGGACGGTGGTAAGAGACATACACAATAACATGAGTTGTATCAATAGTAAGAAGTGGCTGTGTGTATGTACTCCCTGGACCTTGGGGTTGGATGCAAGAACAGGCTCTGAGGAAATGTTGCTCGTATGCCTTGAATTGCAAGTTGCCTCTATAGGTTTTTGCATTATGATTTTTTTTCTCACCGTAAGTGTTGATAGTTAGGACAAGGGAATATTGATACTGTTTGTTAAATGATTATGCAACGCTGAACAACAAAGATTAGTAGTGAGGAGGGTGGTGGTGGTGGTGGTGGTGGTGGTGGTGGTGGTGGAGGAGGAGGGTGGTGGTAGTGGTGGTGGTGGTGGTGCATGGTGAGGGAAGCCATATTTACTCAGTCAGTCAACAAGCAGTAGTTGTTATATAGTCAGGCATCAAAATATCACTGCTGGACATTTAAGTAGGATAGTACAGTGTTGGTAAGTCTGGAGTAACTAACTAATTCCTCCAAGCCATTCCAAGCAACAGGCCACCATTATTATTTTTTGTTAATTAACCTGGTCCTGTTTCGTGTCATACTTTGGAGGAATCAAGGCACTCCAATGAACCAAAAGTATACTATCCCCTTAATCTGCATGACCATTACCAACCTAATAATGTTCTCACAATACTTGACTGTCATGCTACCTTATAACCTTTTGTTGCTTGGTGTGCGGAGTATTGCAGAAAATAATATGTCCTGGAAGGAAACTTGTAGATGTAGGGAAGTTTCCAGGAAGTTTCCAGGCAAGGCTTAATTGTAAGAAAAAAACAAAAACAAAACATAAATAGATTTAGATAAAGATATTAATGCGTGAGAGAGAGAGAGAGAGAGAGAGAGAGAGAGAGAGAGAGAGAGAGAGAGAGAGAGAGAGAGAGAGAGAGAGTGAGTACACAAAACATATAGTATTATGTGTGGGTGTACGTGATGTTTTAGTTTGTTAACAAGTAAGAATGCGCATGTGTTTTTTGCTCATTTTTTTTTCTCGTATGACTTCAGACTGTATATAAAATTCTGTAATAGTTGCAGTTGATAAACGTACCCCAGTTTAGTATGATTTATGAGTGGAGGGGATTAGAGGGAGTGTATCTTTAACGACCCTGTGATCGTGTATGAAAATTAGAGGCTTCTGATTCCTCCTGATTATGCCACGAAACAAGCTCATTCTATATGTAGCTGGTGTTTCGTGGCAATATTTGAAGGACTCGTTTATCTCCAAAATTCTGACTGCATCATGCGGGTCCTTTTAATGCTGTTTATAGTAGGGTTGTGTGTGTTTGGCCTGGCTGCATGTGTCTTGTTTATAGATGACGCTGAGTAATGAGTGAGCCTCAGTTTGTATCTGATAGTGCATGTGTTTGTCGGATTAGCAAGTTCGTACAAAATCTGTAAAAATATATAAATTATCTGTATTTTTTGTTGGTGTGTATAATTATGATGATTTGTATATTGACAAACATAATTTCGTTAATCTCACATATATACTGGATTAAAAGAGATTGATAGTAAAATATATCTTATTAATAAATGTTTCTTATTATGTTGTTATGGAAGCTTTCGTATCACACACACACACACACACACACACACACACACACACACACACACACACACACACACACACACACACACACACACGCATGCACACTTTCACACACGCACACTCACTCACCTTTTTCGTGTGACGCTTTTTGAGTAATTTTTTTTTCCTTCTCCCCGAGGTCTCATAACCCACGCCTCCCACGCCTGCAGTGAGCGGCTCGTATATCATTCCACCAGTACTCTGAGGGAATAGGAAGGTGTTGCTCTGGGATGGTGAATGGTTCTCGAGTTGACGTGTAGTGCTTAGGGGGTCGTGTGTGGTGCTGGGGTTGAGGTTATGGTGGTGTTGCTGGGGTTGATGATATGGTGTTGCTGCTGGGGTTGATGTTATGGTGGTGTTGCTGGGGTTGATGTTATGGTGTTGCTGGGGTTGATGTTATGGTGTTGTTGTTGTTATGGTGTTGTTGGGGTTGATGTTATGGTGTTGGGGTTGATGTTATGGTGTTGGGGTTGATGTTATGGTGTTACTGGGGTTGATGTTATGGTGTTGCTGGGGTTGATGTTATGGTGTTGCTGGGGTTGATATTATGGTGTTGCTGGGGTTGATGTTATGGTGTTACTGGGGTTGATGTTATGGTGTTACTGGGGTTGATGTTATGGTGTTGCTGGGGTTGATGTTATGGTGTTGCTGGGGTTGATGTTATGGTGTTACTGGGGTTGATGTTATGGTGTTACTGGGGTTGATGTTATGGTGTTGCTGGGGTTGATGTTATGGTGTTGCTGGGGTTGATGTTATGGTGTTGGTGTTGATGTTATGGTGTTGCTGGGGTTGATGTAATGGTATTGTTGTTGGGGTTGATGTAATGGTGTTGTTGGGGTTGATGTTATGGTGTTACTGGGGTTGATGTTATGGTGTTGTTGGGGTTGATGTTATGGTGTTACTGGGGTTGATGTTATGGTGTTGTTGGGGTTGATGTTATGGTGTTGTTGGGGTTGATGTTATGGTGTTGTTGGGGTTGATGTTATGGTGTTGCTGGGGTTGATGTTATGGTGTTGCTTAATTGGATGGTTATTAATTGTTGTGCTAGGGTGTTGTAATGATAATGGTGTTGCTTGTTAGATGGTTATTAAGTGTTGTTCTAGGTGTTATAAAGTGTTGTGCTATTAAGTGTTGTAATGATAATGGTGTTGAGTGTTAGAGAGTTGTTAAGTGTTTGTGCTAGGGTGTTGTAATGGTGTTGTCATGATTACTATAATTATGATGTTAGGGTGTTGTATAGTGCTTAGTTGTTGTCTGATGTTTTGATACAATATTTCCCCATCTGCTAATGTGGTGCTTTGTGTTCCTGAGGGAATCCACATATTGCTAGTTGTATGCCAAAGTATTTTTAGAGCCATTTGGGAGATTGAATAAAGAACACACACAAAAAAAGAACACCTACATTTAATCTTCCCACCTCCATCAGTATTGAGTAATCGTCTGTGTAAATGTGGGGAAAGGATGTTAAAATACCAATAAGAAGAAATGGTTTTGGAGTCACTGGAGAAATTATGCAAAGAGGACAAAAGTACAATGCTCACAATGAAGACACGGCAAATATAAGATCTTGTAAAATGTGAAAGAATAATTGCAAAAAAAGTGAAGTAATTGCAAGAGAAGTGAAGATATAAAAGGAGGAAAGAAAGAGAAGAAGGGCAAGAAATGTGAAGATAAAAGAGACGAGGAGGAGGAGGAAAGAAGGAGAAGAAGGGCAAGAAATGTGAAGATAAAAGAGACGAGGAGGAGGAGGAAAGAAAGAGAAGAAGGGCAAGAAATGTGAAGATAAAAGAGACGAGGAGGAGGAGGAAAGAAAGAGAAGAAGGGCAAGAAGGGAATATATACTGATGTCCAGAATGATATATGGGGTTGAAATGGTTGTGGGGAAGGCGGATGTGGAGCCTCTTTGACCCGTGGGGCTTCCGTTCTGCCCTCCCTGCCCCCAACTCCTCCTATATACCTCTGTCCCAACCTGCCTTACTCTTGCCCTATATGACATACCTTGAACTTACATTCATTCTCTGCCTTCGCTCGCCTCATTCTGCCTCAACTCTTCTGTTTAGGAGCTACATCCAGAGTCAATTTCTGTGTCAGAATCGCCACAGAGTTTAGTGAGTTGTAACGCTGTCCAACTCTACATTATCGTGCACACACACACACACACACACACACACACACACACACACACACACACACACACAATGATTGCTTGCATTAACTCTATTTTCTACTTCATCCATACCGGGGCGGACTATGACTTATGGGGTGCGTGTGTAATATTCAGTTCATTTACAAAGTACAGATGGTATTTCTTATAGGGCTTGATGCGAAGGAAAGTCAGCTGACACAACACGTCACGCACCAAATAATTCCAGAGAATAGCGTGAAAATAGAGTATAGAGTGTGTGTGTGTGTGTTGTTTACATACAGTTGTAGTCAATAGCCTTTACCTCCCTTTTAAAACTACCAAACTCGAATGGTAGAGAACAGGCAAGCACCATCACTCGAATGGTTCGTTCTTTAAAAATTTACTCCACATCGACTAAAAACCAAGCGAGCGGGTAATATATAACTACTGACCTCACCTGTACCTACACGACTTTTTGAACCCAGCCCACGGCCCTGTAGAGTGAGAGAGTGAGTGGAGGTGAACCCATCCCGTGTGTGATTTTTACCCACCAGTTGTGTTTTCAGGTGGTGGGTGGGGAGTGGAAGCACCTGCCACTATTTGCTCGCTGCCAGGTGGAGCTATAGTGGAAGTGGAGGCGACGGGGTAAAACGGAGGAAAGAATGGTAATGAGGACTTTGGAACGTGTGTGTGTGGGGAAAGAAGGGGAAGAAGTTTAGACATGAATGAGTGATATTTGGGAGAAAAAAAACATTGCGAAAATAGTAAATAAAAACAGTATTGGAAGGAAAGAGTGATGTGAATAAAATAGAGAGGGAAACGGAAGAGTAAAGTAGGTAGGAAGCAAGTGGAAAATGACATGGAAAAGGTGGAGAGAGAGGAGGAAGTCATGAAGAGAAAATACAAGTGGGAAGACTAGAAGCAATAAGAGTATAGTATCTGGAGGTGAGGAAATGAGAGGTTTAGGAGCTGACCGGGAAGAAAGAACGGACGGACATACAGACAGACAGACAGACGGAAGGAAGAACGGACAGAGACAAAGAGAAGGAAGGGCAGGTGATCCAGAGAGAGAGAGAGAGAGAGAGAGAGAGAGAGAGAGAGAGAGAGAGAGAGAGAGAGGTTGGGTAGGGAGTGACTGCGAGGCTGTTACATACAGTGTGTTTGAATGCCAGATAGAAAGAAAGATGTTTTAGAATTGGGTAGATTGAGTAAGCAAAGAATGATAAGTAGAGAGGGACTGATTGAAGGTAGATAGGAACGTGTAGGAAGGAGGGGAACCATAGGGGTAGGAATGCGAGGGACGAGAGGAAGATGAACGAGTCTTGTTGCGTGATGTTGGCAGTGGTGTCAGACGGGTGGGAGGGAGATGGTAATGTGGTGGCCAGAGTGGGTCAAATTATGCGGGTGAGGTGTGAGGCCGAGAGGGAAGCACAAACACAGCCAGAGTAGCAGTCAAGTGGACATGACAGAAAGCAGGAGGGGGAGGCTTAAGGGGGTAATTCACTTTTGTTACATTGGAGTGCCATGATTCCTCCAAAGTATGCCAGGAAACAGGACCAAATGAATAAAAATAATGGTGTTCTGTTGTTTGGAATAGTTTGGAGGATTCGGTTGCTCCTGATTTACCAACACTACTTCCACCTTAAGGGGAGATTATTTTGTTATTGCATTAGAAGATCTGTGATTCCTCCAAACTACTTCACGAAACAGATTCCCTATTGGTAACATTTAGGTCGTCTGCTAAAGAGAAAAATGATTGGCAATAAGAGAAAGAGGGTTGGAGGCAGAGAAAGAAGGAGAGTTTAAGGCAGGGAGAGAAGGAGAAAGCTGGATGCAGGGAGAGGAGGGTTGGAAGCAGGAGAAGAATCATTGGAGGGAGGGGAGTAAAAATGTCACAGGGAGGAAGAGTGTAGGTGACAAGTCGAAGGCGGGGGAAGAAGGAGAATCGAAAACATGGGAAGGTTACTGGGCTGTATATATAGTACAATGTTGTTGGCGGTAAATCTGGAGCAACTGATTCCTCCAAACAATTTCAAGCAACAAGATAACATTATATTTTTTCATTGGTGCTGTTTCCTGGCATACTTTGGAGGAATGAAGACAAACCAATGTATCAAAAGTATATTACCTCCTTAAGGCGGGAGATAATATGTGGTGGGAGGGAAGAATAAAATAGAGATAGAGAAAGAGGTAGATGGAGGTGACAGGCGGAGGCATGGCCAAGGAATACCTCGGCCATGGGTGGAGGTGTCGCCAGAGGTCCCGGTGAGCCAAGGAGAGGGATGAGGAGGGTGAGGGGGAGGTGGTGGTGGCATCAAGACGGATGTGGGTGTGGCCGGAATAGGAATGAGAGTCACTTTGGGTTATAGATAGTGAAGGTACCACACATAGATCTTGGCCACACCACACTCACATGTAGAAGGACACTGACTATCTTGATGGTGGAATATTGGGTGTGTGTGTTTATAAAATTGATGGAAATTGATTACCAAATAGAAACATAATTATGTGAAGGCTGAAGTTAACAAAGTTAAAGAAAGTTTAATCATTTTACACAGAATTTATGATTTAAACTTAATAAAGGTAACATTTTTCAAACTATGTTGTGTCGTAATAGAAAATAACTGGTGTCCCTCTGCTGTGTATGATGATAACACCCGGAAGTTATCAGTCTGAGGACAGTTGAAAATCTCTGTCCTTTTGTAATTTGACGCCTTACCCATACTACTCATTCTTGGTATAGGGGGGATATTACCATCTCATCTGTGTCATGACTCATATGACCTTTGGATAACTTGTACTGTATGCATTGAGTGAGTACCTTCACATATAATAATTATGATGGACCTTCTTCTGTGTTAAATGATTCTCTTCCGTCTCTGATAAGGCTCTTTCATCTTTGTTTTGGCTTCTTGCATTGACTGCTGTTAGTGTTAGGTACCCTCATTAATGTTACGGGTCTTCATAAAAGTAATGGTCCTTGTATGTGTTAGATGCCATTAGAAATTCTTTTCTATAAGAACCCTTATTTGTTCAGGAACAGAAAGAACAAAATAAGCTAACTTTAAGGTTGTTGACATGCTGTGGTACACGACACTGTAAATAATACATTTGACACTCGGAGAGTACAGAGGGAAGAGAGAAGTAAAGGAAGGAGGAGGAAGAGGAGGAAGAGAGCGTAGGAAGAGGGGGAGAGACAAAGAACCGAGGGAGGTGTGAAGGATGGTAAGGAAGGGCGAGGTCCAGTGGGAAGAGAGGTAGGATGAGAGCAGCTTTGGTAAGAGGAAGGAGGTGATGGTGATGGTGGAGGAGGGGAAGGAGAGACTGGAGGGAAGGAGTGGGGGAGGGAAGAGAGATACCCACGTGGTCGTCTTCACATTCCTCGGGGCCAATCTTGCCTTGAATCTCCACTCAACTCTCGCCTCTGTGTGTAGTATCAATAAAGTTCAACATCCCACGTCCCCTTTCCACACTGTTACTGAAACCCTCCCACGCAACCTAATGTGTGTCTTAGATCAGGAGTCCGTAGTAGTGACGTAACAGGTGGAGTGTGTGTACATGAGTCTGTGTGTGTATAGAACTGCGCACCAGAGGGGAGATCATGTGTGTGTGTGTGTGTGTGTGTGTTCGCTGGTGTGTGTGAACAGTTAGTTATAACAGGTTCCGGGAGACCCGTTATTTTACCCATCAGACTCTTAAGTTGTTTGTTTTTTTGTTGATTATATCCGTCTGCTGAGTTAGAAAGGAATGGGTTCAGTAACGACGAGATGGAGTGTGTGTGTGTGTGTGTGTACATAGCTGAAATTGCCTGCATCCAGATCAAAAGATCTTAACACCTTTGTTTGTTTGCGCGTACGCTCGAGAAAAAGAGAGATATACACAGCAGAGAAAGAGTGTTACAGATTATGATGGTTGTGTGTGTATATGCTGATATGTAAATGTGCGTCGGAGTGTGGATGTTTGCACGTGTGGTTGCGTATGTGTGCTCGACCAGACTTGAATATAAATTATTTCTCTGTCTGTTCCCGTTACTAGTGACGTGTGTGTGTGTGTATGTATGTGTGATGATGTCGTCAGGGCACGTTGGATGCTCACCTTTACCCCGTGAAAGGTTAATCAGTGTAGTATTGACGAACTCAGATTTGTTGATGTCTTCCCCATTCCAGCTTTGGCTCTCCCTTCCCTTGTCTTCCTCTCTGCATCTGTTCCTCTCCCTCTCTCTATCCTTGTATTCCTCCTTCCAGTTGCTGCCATCACTCTCTTTCCCTTGTCTTTCTCACTGCATCTGTTCCTCTCCCTCTCTATCCTTGTATTCCTCCTTCCTGCTCCGCTCCCTCTCTTCCCTTGTCTTCCTCACTGCATCTATTCCTCTCCCTCTCTATCCTTGTATTCCTCCTTCTACCTGCTCCGCTCCCTCTCTTCCCTTGTCTTTTTCACTGCATCTGTTCCTCTCCCAATCTTTCCTTCAATATATTCATTCTTCCAGCTGCTACCCTCACTCACTTCCCTTGTCTTCCTCACTGCATCTGTTCCTCTCCCAATCTTTCCTTGTATATATTCATTCTTCCAGCTGCTACCCTCACTCTCTTTCCTTGTATTCTTCATTTAACCAGCTTCCCTCCTCCCTCTCTTCCTGTGTCTGTCTCCCTTTCCGTTGTTTGCATCTTCCCTGTGACCTTAGTATTGTGTTTATTCCCATCCTTCACAAGACAGTCTTCTTATACCACCTTGCACTCTCTCCCTGTTGTCTCAGTATAACCTTGGTAGTTTTATTTTATGTGTGTGTGTGTGTGTGTGTGTGTGGGGAGAGAGTTAGTACTCCTTGTCTTGGAGACGGTAAATATTCTTGGGTTATCTTATTTATTTATTTATTTGTTTCCAGGCTGAATTTAAATTATCACAAGACTTAATCTATTCTTTTTTTTTTCTGACCAGGTTCTTGGGTTATCTTATTTATCTATTTATTTATTTCCAGGATGTATTTAAATTATCACCTGACTAAATAAATTCTTTTTTTTTCTTCTGGCCAGGTAAGTGTACGGAGTCTGCTGGAGAGTGTACAGACGGGGAGGTGGTACTCATATCAGTGACGAGGAATACAGGTCAGTAGTCAACTTCACATGGAGAGAAGTTTTTGTTTATATACTGTTGTTTTCAGATATTATTTTAAAGAGACCGGCAGTAAAATATATCCGTCTTGTGAACCTTACGAAATACAAATAGTAGAAGGAAAGGAAACATAAAGGGGAGATTCTGTTGTTGGTAAATTGGAAGGTTATTACTGATTCCTCCTAACTATACCAGCTAAACATATCCCCCCCTAGAGTTACATTGGGATCGTCTGTTTCCTGGCATAGTTTGGAGGAATCACAAACGTTCGAAATTCACCAACAAGATAATCTCTCCTTAAATTGAAAACATTGTATATAAGTAGGAGCTCTTAATGAAAACGCTTCCCCTTTTACTTGCCCAAATCAAAACAATAACAATGAATCGTGACTCAATAATTTTGACCAACTGGTGAATAATTTTGATTTTTGTTTAGGTGGGTGGTTCGGTCACTTCGTAAGGCTTTGTAAAATCAATTTCCTGAAACAAATTCCTGTCTCCCAGTTATCTTTAAAACCGAGTAAATGACAAAATAATAACGTAGTCTGCCCTGTAAGTCTGGTTTTCTACTAGTTGGGTAAAGGAGAAAATGGGACATTGTATGGCCTACTTGTATAAAATCTGGGCTTCATAAAACTTACCGAAATCATCCCCTTGAGTGTTGGAGCTTATATTAAAGAAAATAAAAAAATAAAAATAAAAAGATATAAATAAGGCAAACAAATATATATATATATATATATGATTACAAAATATATGAAAAATATCAAGTCATAACTAAAATTCATTCATTGATCATTTATATTTATTCCACAACACCGACAAAATCTAATAAAAATAAAGCTATTACATCCATTTAGTGTCGAAGTGAAATAATATAGTTACCCATCGTAGAATTATAGAAAATTTACTAAGTTCTATGCAGAGAAAATTTTCTTTCGTTAGGGGTAACTATTGTATATTAAATCTATTCCTTGGTTTTAACCTTTTTCTGGCTCGCCGAATGAGTTTGTTTCTTCTATAATATTTTTGTATTTATATTACACGGTGATTCGAGTACTGTTATGGACCCTGTGATCGTCGTCTATAAAAATTGAAGGCTTCTGATTCTTCCTAACTAGGCCACGAAACGCTCCTTCCATATAGGTGTGTGTGTTTCGTGGCAATATTTGAAGAACTCATTTACCTCCAATTTTCTGACTACATACATCACAGGGTCCCTTTCAATGATTGTTCCTGACTATATAGTGAGATGTACTGGTGTTGATTATCTACGTGTTATGTACCATATTGTAATACTTTGATAAATTGTCTTGGGGTTGAGCAAAGATGTGTCGTGAATTGGTCCATTGTGTAGTGTCTCATACTGGTATATATATTGTACTGGAGAGTCAATACGATGAGCCTTGTACTGGTAGATAGATCATGGGAATAGGTGTGCTGGGAAATCTTGTACTGGTAGATAGATCATAGGAATAGCTAATGTACTGGGAAACCTTGTACTGGTAGATAGATCATGGGAATAGTTAGTGTACTGGGAAACCTTGTACTAGTAATATAGATCATGGGTATAGGTGTACTGGGAAACCTTGTACTGGTAGATAGATCATGGGAATAGCTAGTGTACTGGGAAACCTTGTACTGGTAGATAGATCATGGGTATAGGTGTACAGTACTGGCAGGTAGTACACAAAATGCAGGTCTACTGGGAACGTTTTACTGGTGTGTGACTTGACTATTGTTGTTATAATGGAGGTGTGGGATTATCGAGGGTATCAGGTAATGGGTAACAAGAATGGGAAGGTGTGTGTGTGTGTGTGTGGGAGAGACGGCCCCACTTCACACTCCTCACCCCTTTGTTCACCTCACCCCCCATCCTTCCCATCAGTCAGTTGCCCTTCAAATACTGTCCCATCAACACCAGAATCACATAGTCTTAATGGGAGATTCTTTTGAAAGTAAATTGGTGGGCAACTAATTCCTCCAAACTATGCCACGAAACAGATCACCCATTTAAGACAATATCATTAAGGTCGTCTGTTTCCTGGCATATAGTTTGGAGGAATCACATTTCATCCAAATCACCAACAAGAGAATCTCCCCTTAATTTGGCATCTCATTTCTCTTATCTTTGTCACCTTCTCCCTCGTCCTACAGCATCTTGAATGTCTATTGGGCTTCGTTTGTTCCTCTAATGTTTTTGTTTAATCTTTTTGTTCATTCCAGTCATAATTTTCTTGATTGTTTGCTGCCTGTTCTGTTTGTTTCCCTGTGTTTACTTGTCTATAGTTATGTGGCTGGTGTACTGTCAGTATGCCTCTCTGTGTGTCTGTCTGTTTTCCTGTTGAGCGTACTTCCCTGTCTGTGTGCCTTCCTGCCTGGTTGGGTGTACTGTAGTGTGGGTGAGAGTTGCTGCTTGTTAACTGGTTGTGTCGGGACTCAGGCGCATTGTTCCCAACACTCTCACACGACAGGGAAACACCCTCCGTCAACACTTCCAAGGAGTATCGTTCACACCTACCGTACACTATTTTATCATGTTGAGACTTGTTCAGATTTATCCCATCCTTATTTATCCTTATCAAATGTAAAATAATGTAGCTCGAACTGACTTAAAAAAAGCTGTCCTGATCCACCATGACGGGACCTTACATAATCATATATACGACCTACACTAACGGATTTGAAATGGTGACTTTTCTCGCAGAAAAGAAAACAACAACAACAACAACATTCCTTGTAGTGTGAGAGAGTTGGGACAAGTACGTGCCAGAGGTGGCAATCTTTCCTGATGGGGTAATGACAGGTCGGCCCCTTACCTCCTCGTCAACCGCTTAACTTGATACTCTCATGATCGACCTCACCGACAATTTTTTTTTTTTTTTTTTTTTTTTTTTTTTGTCGCTGGAGGGTGGCAGGCGCTGCTGGAAGCCTTCCGGGGGCACAGAAGGCTCGGGGTTTGGGAAGTGAGCAGGAATTTGTAGCACCACACCCACCATAGGGACCAGTTAAGTCAGTGAAGGGTCAGATTGCCAGCCATAGTGGTCCTGTGGGAAGTGTTGAAGTCAACCTACCTGCCCTAACCCCTTGTCATGTATCCCCAGGAGTCCCATGGAGTCACAGCGACACACACTCTATGATCTCATTAACTCACTCGCCTTCAGGGGTTTCTCTCACCAGCCTCCCGTGATATGGGCAGTACTGTCAGGGGTTTGGCGCCACTTTGGACCTCCATTCACTCACACAACAAAGTAATTAACTTCCTCACCGAGTCACATTATTAATATTTAAAAAAGTACCGGTACTATTATCATTGCAAACACACACACACACACACACACACACACACACACACACACACACACACACACACACACACAAATCATTACTCACTGACACACTAAACTTACATCACTTTCTTACTCACACTCACTCACTCACTCACTGCTATAACTAACTAACTAATGAACAAACTAAATACTCCCATGATACTTGAGACGCCCCATATGCCTCCCTTACCTGCCTGTCACTCACATAACATTCTCACGGAAGGTATTTTTTCTCTCCCTTCCCACTATTGTACCCAGAACAGTATAGACCTTTAAGGGGAGGAGGGTAAAGCTTTGGCATTTTTGGGAGCTACTGATTCCTCCAAACTATTCCCAGCAACAGTCCACCATTATATTTGTTGATATGGTCCTGTTTCCTGGGCATACTTTGGAGGAATCAAGGCACTCTAATGTACCAAAAGTGTATTCTCTCCTTAAACTTCACAGGTATACAAGTGCTGTCGTATTAATGAGGGGAGGTGAATAGGTATTGTGTGTGTCCTTATTTATATATTAATTATGTGAGAGTTCTCGTAACGTGATACGGTTTTAATATTTTTATTTTTTTGCCACTTTACCAACCACTGCAGGGAAAGACGGTAGAATTTTATGATGAACTGATTCTCTGCGTATATGTATGTGCTTATTTGGGACGAATTTCAACTGTTGTAATTAGAGAAAAAGGGAAGGCAGACAGACAAACAGACAGGGCAGGCATAGGTAGAGGTGAGGTGAGGCTGAGGGGTTGGATGTGATGGGTTGGTGTGGGTGTAGTAGTAGTAGTAGAGGCAGGCAAGGCAGGCAGAGGCAGAGGCAGAGGTGAGGTGATGCTGAGAGGTTGGGTGTGATGGGCAGGCAGGCAGGCAGGCAGGCAGGCAGGCAGGCAGGCAGGCAGGGAGGCAGGCAGGCAGGGCAGGCAGGCAGGCAGGCAAGGCAGGCAGGCAAGGCAAGGCAGGCAGGCAGGCAGGCAGGCAGGCAGGCAGGCAGGCAGGCAGGCAGGCAGGCAAGGCAAGGCAAGGCAAGGCAAGGCAGGCACCACCACCGCCATTACAGCCAGGTAAAGAGAGACCAGCCAGAGTTATTGAACCATTAAAAGGGACTAAGATTTGGTCGGAGAATTGGAGGACACAGATTACTCCAAACACTTCCAAAACCCTCTATACTTATATGGAGGGACTGTGGTTCGTGGAATAGTCGGAGGAATCAGGAGGCTCCAACTTGCCGCCCACATTATCTTGAAACCTTTAAGTTGGGAAGAACCAGCTGTCTTTATCGTTATCTCTCTTGCTATCTTTATCGTTATCTTTCTTGCTATCTTTATCGCTATCTTATCGTTGTCTTTCTTACTGTCTTTATCGCTGTCTTTATCATTATCTCTCTTGCTTTCCTTATCGCTGTCTTTTTTGCTATATTTATCGTTATCTCTCGCTATCTTTATTGCTATCTCTATTACAGTTCATTCCCATTATTATTATAGTTATCATTCTTATTACTTGTTGTTGTTGAAGTTCCTCAAGCTGTCTGGCCGAACAGCCCCGTATTACTTGTTGTTGTTGTTATTATTATTATTATTATTAGTAGTAGTAGTAGTATGAGTGAGAGAGAACAGCGTGTGAGCCTGTAGTGTGTTAAGAAATGCGATAGTACTGGAAAAAGGGAACTGTGTGTGTGTGTGTGTGGAGGGTTGGGAGGGGAGGTAGGCTATACTGTAATAGGTTATAAGGCCTAGTGATCATGTTACCTGTGGTGGACGTGTTCCCAGCTCGTTACTTTACCTATTGTTCCCTAGTCACTCCTCTTTTACCCCCCCCCTCTCCTTCCCCCTCTCTAGTCACTCCTCTTACCCCCCTCTCTCCTCCCCCTCCCTTATTTCCTCCCACCCTCTCTCCTCTTTTCCTTAACCCTCCCTACCCATTCCCTGTATACCCCTTCTCCCTTATTTCCCCCTTACCCCTCCCTAACCATTCCTTGTACACCCCCTCTCCCCTATTTCCTCCCACCCCCTTTCCTCCCTCTTACCTGTTCACCCCCTCTCCCTTATTCCCTCCCCCTTACCCCTCACTGCTCACACCTTCTCCCTCTTTCCATTGTTTCCTCCCATCCCTTATCCTCCCCCTTATCCTCCTTCCCCTCCCCTTCTTTCTACCTTTTTCCTCTCCCTCCTGTGCTACTCTTCTTCCTCTTCTTTTATCATTTCCCTCAATTCCTCCATTCCTTTTTTCTCTTCTTTACCTAGTCCCTTTGCCTCTCTCAGTACGTTCTCTTCACACACATTTATCACACTATCTTCCTTCAATCTCCAAATTATTTTTTATTACTCTTCATCAGTTTTAATATAGTTCCTCTCACATACTTCTCACAATCTTTCCCACATTATAATCTTCCCTGGTATGGATCCCTCAACTATGGCGCTTCTGTAATTCAGTCACCAACTTCTGTATGTCCCTTTTTCTAAACGTGTTGTGACACTAAAGTTACTACATGTGAGATAGGGAAAATGTGCTCGCTTCTATAATATATATGTATGTATATTTTTTATGTATGTATGTATGTATGTGTTGTATTTTATACGAGTGTGCGTGTATATTGGACCTTCTTTATCTAGGACTTTGACTATGCATTCGTGTACCGATATAACCTACATGTACTGTACATAAATTTGCTCTTTCGTCCATATATGTTCGTCCTTTCCATACGACAACAACAACAACAACGTTAGTCCAGCCAGTGAGTGAAGGCACGCGACCAACCAACCAGCCTTGCCTGCCGAAGGAACAAGAGATTGAGGGGGGACGGGATGTATAAGCCGGGGAGGGACTGACTGGCATGTAGGAGAGGAAACAGGAAGAATGCGTGGGTGGCTGTCTGAACGAGTGGGGGTGGGAGAGGGTGGGTTGGTAGAGAGGCAGGATAACAAGGCAAGCACAAAGGGGGGCTGTGGGGGAAGAAAATAGACAAGCAGAAGGGGGGGGGGGGTGAGTGTGAAAGACGCAGGCAAGCAGAAGAAGGTGGGGGTATATTAGGGTATCAGACATGGAATAGGGAATAATGACAGTAATAGAGAAATAAAACGACAGACAGATAGATAGATAGTTAGATGGATAAATGTATATACAGACAGACAGATAGATAGATAGATAGACAGACAAATAGATAAACAGACAGACAGACAGACAGATAGATGGACAGAGTGACAGACGGACAATACTCAGACTGACTCTCGGCTGATATATTGATACTGGAGATGGGAGTGAAGGAAACAGATAGACAGAAGAGGGAATGGTGAATGGAACAGACGGATAAAAAAGGGGAAAGGACAAAACAGACAGACAGGATGGAAGAACATGTTAGGAAAGAGAGAAACAAGCAGGAGAGGTGGAAGAAGCAGATAGATTTAGAAACAGACAGATAGATATGAATAAACGGACATGTAAAACGACGATAGACGACTGAACACACACACACACACACACACACACGGGAACAAACCAGCCGACGTGAAGGAGACACGAGCCGTCCACTCCCGACAACTTGAATGGACAAGCTCTTTATTGGCCTGTCCTTTGTTCCTCTCTCTCTCTCTCTCTCTCTCTCTCTCTCTCTCTCTCTCTCTCATTATATTGTCTTCTTTATCTTTACTCAACTGTCGTGCACTGTCTCCATTTATTCCCACCTTATAACATTACTTCATAACTTGTCCTTACTTACTTTGGTCAGATGGTCTCTTTGATTCATTTTAGTTCAGTCATGCCTCACACTTTCTCATTTTCTCTCATACTTTCCCTTATATATAAAGATCGATTCGGGTGTATTACTAAAAGGATAGAAATAGGTTTGCCAAAAATACATGGAAAGTGCTTATTCACTCAAACATACACTCCATTTTTACGGTCATATCTTCCTTCCCATTGCTATACCGTCTCGACTCGTCCCGTCCCGTATGTCGGCCCCTTGCCCCTGTCCTTCCTTCTACACGTCCACACACACCCCAGACAGCATTGTTATACCCAGTGCTGCCTCCGTCGTGATTGTTCTGTACTTGGCATTGTGGTCAGGTACAGGGGAGGTGTCATGTTAGAGTGAGTGACTGCTTGCTCTCTGACGTATAGGTGAATGGATGGCTGCCTGCTTGCGTATATTTATTGTAGGAGTGAATAGATGCTTTCTCGTTCATGTATGAATGAATTCCTGCGTGCTGTATGATGTATGAGTGTGAATATCTGCTTGGTGTATTACCCATGAATGAACAATGATGTATGCACGAATTCCGAGGTTCAACAAGATGGAGAGAATAAATAGGTAGAGGGAGGTAAATAGAATATCAGTAGAAGATGGTGAGAAAATAAAAAAATGAAGAGAGAAAATGTCGAGTACAATGGAAGATTAGAACTGGAAGACATCAATACAAGAAGGAAAACAAAGGGGTACTAGAAAAGAAATTATGGGGACTTAGATGGTGGATGACCCAAAGAAAAAAATATATAAAAGATAGAGTAATTAAAAAGAAAGAGGAGGGAGGGGGTGAGGATGTCAATTAGTGAAAGGAAGTGTGGGGATGGGAGGTGAGGGAGGCCTATATAGCAGCGTCTTGTGAGGGAAGGGACTACTGGAGCTATGTAATTCCACCCCGGCATCTGTCCCTGTGGTCTGCCTTTCCCTTCCCCTTCTCCCTCTCTTCCTTCCTTCCTCACACCACAAGCCACCGTCTGGGGCATGAAGGAAGGAAGGAAGGCAGGGAACTGGACTGTGGTAGAGATGAAGAAGAAAGGAAAGGAATGAAAACAATTGGACTGTGGCAGAGAGAAGCTAGGTAAAATGGGAGTGGTAGAGATGAAGGAGGAAGAATGAAGGGAAATTGGACAGTAGTAGTGATGAAGGAGGAAGAAGGGAGGGAAATTGGACAGTAGTAGAGATGAAGGAGGAAGAAGGGAGGGAAATTGGACAGTGGTAGAGATGGAGGAGGAGAGATAAAGCAGACTACAATTCTCGACCATTTATTGCAGGGAAGGGACAAAAACATATATATATATATATATATATATATATATATATATATATATATATATATATATATATATTGCTGTGATAAAATGTAAAAAATAAAAGCCATGTTGATTTTGAACATGTAAAATGATATCACACCTCAAGCCACGACTGTCAACCACAACAAACACAGCACAAATCCCTCATGATAAAAAATCCTCGTAGAACACAAATCCCCCTAGAACAAAAATCCCCCAAGAACACAAATCCACCAAGAACACAACTCTCTCCTGACCATTATGTGACTAGCAGCGGGAGCACCTTTAAAACAAGAGACCCCATATATATCACTGGGAAGATAACGAGGACACAGTGAATGAATGGGAGATGTCACCAGCTGCATGTGGAAGGGGACCAACGGGGACGATTTGTGTGTGTGTGTGTGTGTGTGTGTGTGTGTGTGTGTGTGTGTGTGTGTGTGTGTGTGTGTGTATGTGTGTGTGTGTGTCTGTGTGTGTCTGTGTGTGTGTGTGTGTGTGTGTGTGTGTGTGTGTGTGTGTGTGTGCGTGCATGGAGGAAAAGAAAACAATGAACAGAGAAGGAAGAAGACAAACGACTACACACAAAACAAAAAGGAACGAGTTTAGAGGTGGACTAGGAAATATACAAAAGAGTGAATAAGGCGTCGACAGCAATTACGGATAAGGAAGATGTATATGGTATGAACTTTAAGCCTGGCAGAGGTTATTTTGCAACACAAGTAGCCTATATTATTATTATTATTATTATTATTATTATTATTATTATTATTATTATTGTTTTTATTATTATTGTTTTTATTATTATTATCATTATTATTATTATTTTTATTATTTTTATTTTTATTATTATTATTATTATTATTATTATTATTATTATTATTGCTTGCTTGCTTGCTTGCTTGGTGCTTCCAGGCTACTTCTATCTGCAGCTTCTGAGGTCATATCGAGTTTGTTGGTGTGTCATAATCATCTGTATGTATTGTGTTTATCACCTGGTACACGAGGGAAGATTAGATTGATTCGCCAACACAGGTATTTTGTTTTCCAGATCATGCAACGAGCTCATATTAATGTCTCGGAAAAGTAAGGTTAAATATTTTCTACGATATTATATATATATGATTATGTATTTAGTGTGAGATGATGTTTTTACCCTTCCTCCATTAGTCATACTTACCATCACTCCAGCATCCTCTCGGGCACATCCCCCCACCCCCACCCCCACCCCACACCGTCTCCTCGTCCCCTCAGGCCCTATACCCCCGTGCAAGCTGCAATGGCCGACGGAGATAGAGTTACTTGTGATTTTTTTCATCGTTTTTACGAGAAATGCATTAGGGGGATTTGCATATGAAAAAGCTGACAAATGTGCTTAATGGCATTTAAATGTGGGAGTGCAGGTAACCGCTCGAGTTTTTAGCCATTCTTTTTTTATAAAGGTTGAATAATATGTTAAGGGGAGGTACTGAGACTAGGGTGGCTACTTAGTGGGTGATGTTCATTGTTATAGGGTATACGGTTTGCAACACACACACACACACACACACACACACACACACACACACACACACACACACACACACACACACACACACACACACACACACACACACACACACACACACACACACACACACACACACACACACACACACACAGGCAAATGAGACTAGCAAAGGGCTGAAAATTTTTGTGTATAGTCAATTAAGAAACTTATTGTGTATTAATGTTACACGAAAATAATTGGTAATACAATTCTTGCCTAGACCTGGTAACTGACATAGACAACTCTCTCCAAGGATGCGGTTGTTTTTCATTGGTCTGTCTCAAACCTTTTTACCATTTTGGTTATCTCAGGTAATTGACTGTCGTGAAAATATCCCATTAGAAGAGCGTTAAAGTTTCAGGGATCGGAGGGTCTTTCGCCCCGTCCTATTTGCACTCTAACGAGGTTATTAGAGGGTGAAGTATACAGGCTATAATGATTTTTATAATCCTCTTGCCAAGTAATGTACAGTTAATAGGCCGTATCTTCTAGAATTTGATGAATAAATATAACTAATTCCTTTTTTCACTTTCTTCTCCAACTAAACTTCATGACTAAAAAGCCTACAGTACAATTATATAGATTATTTTTAATGCCAGCACTGTAGGTAATGTCACTATACATACAGTATTCGCATTCATAATGATCTTGGCAAATAAAAGATGATAATATTCAAGTGGGAGAATTCCGTGATCTTTCTCTCTGCTCTTTGTCTTCCTCCACTTAGTTCTTTGTATAGTCTTCAAATCTCACCATTTAGGCTATTTATTTTTGTTTACTTGCTTCACCCAACACTATAGAGGGTAAGCTGTAAAGTGAGACTAAATTAAGTATGGTTGGTTTACGACCAAGTAATAAGGTTGAAGCTCCCTTCTTTCCTTTCTCTCTGCATGTGCTTCTTTCTTTACTACTCATTGCTTCTTCTCTTCTCTATATTTTTCCTTTTACTCTCACATTTCCTTTTCCCTTTTCTCCGCCCCCCCCCCCTCCTCATATTTGATTAAATTCTGGTTACTCCCTTTTTGATGGGATGTCAGAGTGGCTAAAGGTCAGGAGGTTAGGGGCCGACAGGAATGGTGGCTGAGGTAGTACTTTTCTGAAGAGTAGGCAGGCCAGTAGTAGGGTTGATGGCAAGTAAGTAGTAGGCAAGGTGTTGATGTACTGATTACTGTCAATGGCATGCTATGTGGAGGTGCATGGTGACAGTAATTGATGTTCGAGGAGTGACAAGAGTGAAGGTGGAAGAGAGTGATGTGAGGGTGGTGGTGGTGGTGGCAGCCAATGGTGATTAAGGAAGGTGTGACAGGCAGACCCCCGCCCCCCCGCCCCACCAACACGTAAGACGAGAAGCCGCGATAAATGGTTAATTTTGTGGGCACGTGGAGGCCTTGCGGGGCCCTAACACTTACCCAGCAGGACCCAACCGGCACGCCCGTCTGTTACAAGAAACGGGAGAAGTTTGTTTTACCTCCACTGACCTGTCCGTCCTCCTCCTCACACTGCCAGCTGCAGGTCCTCCCAACACTGCCCTGTCTTGCACAAAACTCTTATACCTTCGTCAGGCAACTACAATGTCTTCACACTGCATGTTGTCCAGTTCTCTATACACCATTTCCCTGCCTTCTTCACACCACTGCTCACACCACTGCCATTTTGTTTCACGCCGCCAGTTGCCTGACTCTGGGACTCTTAAGACTTTGGTGGTGTACTTTAGAGACTTATAGTGTTCGTTAGTTACTGCTTGAATGCAAGTTTAAGGAGTGTTTAACAGCATGACACTGAGTGAATGGATTATTATAGTTGATGTGTATAATTATGTGTATAATAACCGCAACACCAAATCTCAATACATTTATGGAGCGCATATGAGATAACCTTAACCTAACCTTTAAGTTGCCCTCTTTGGTTGATCGTTTTTCTCTCATTAAGTATGTTATGAATTAACTGTAATGAATAAGATAAGAATATGAAGGGCCTATTTATTTATATATATATATGAGTAATTACCTTCCTCTTCACACACAGCTGGACCTAATTTCTCTCCAGTTCAGGTGTAATTCTATATCGATATGTCGATTTAAAGGTTGAAAGGCGTAGCACGTGCTCTAGTGGCGCTGGTGGTGGTGATGGTGATGGTGTGGGGAGGAGAGGGAGGGAGGGCAAAGGTAGGTTGGAAGATTAGGAAGATGGGAGGGAGGGAGGGCAGACGGGGGAATGGAAATATATGTAAATGAAATGGGAGGCCGATGGAATTTGAAAAGAAGGAGAGAGAGAGAGAGAGAGAGAGAGAGAGAGAGAGAGAGAGAGAGAGAGAGAGAGAGAGAGAGAGAGAGAGAGAGAGAGAGAGAGAGAGAGAGAGAGAGAGAGAGAGAGAGAGAGAGAGAGAGAGAGAGAGAGAGAGAGAGAGAGAGATTATCTATAAAAAAGCCAAAATTTAAAGATCTGTACATTAGAGAAGAAGCAGGTGTACAGGGAAACAAATAATAATGTGTGACTAAACAAGGGAATAGGAACACACTGCATGGAGCAAGGTGTGAGTATAGGAAGAAAAACTTGGTGTAAAGAAATGGAGAGAAGAAAAAGTTAGTGAGGATTAAGGCAGGGAGAGAGGGAATAAAGGAAGAGAGACAACGACACGGTGGAAAAAGTGTTAAGATGAATAAGTGAAGGGAACTGTTCCAGAAAGAGAAAGGTATAAAGGATAACGAAAGTGAATAATGAATACCATAAAGGATAGAACTGGCAGAGAAAGGCATAGAAAATATTTGCTAAAGTGAACAGTGTATAATGAAAAACTTACTGAGACCACAAACCTCTTTCAAATTTGGGAGTGTATTAGGAGAATGAAGTAGGTTGGTGAGAGTGATAATACAGAAGAGTGTATGAGAGCACGGAAAGGTAGGAAGAAAGGTCAGGAGAGAAATATGAAAGTAAGGGTAGAAGGGGATATTAAAAGATAGCACACAAAAAAAAAATTTGGAGAGAGGCTGAGAGAGTAAAGGATAAAGAGGATTGAATCAGAGAGCATAGAAAGGTTGGAAAGGGAGAGTAAAAGAATTGTAAAGGAGGAGACAGAGTGAATTGAGGACAGAAAGGTTGGGAGGGAAGGAGGCAAGAGACGGGCGTGGCTCTGGGCATCACCTTACTTCTGCCTAGAATGGGATGTGCCGACGACGTGGCCCGGACAGATGCTCTTTTGTCCGTCTCACCTGCCCGACCCTCCACCACCAGTCTCAGTCACCAAGCTACAGCCAGTCAGTCAGTCACCCAGTCATGCTTAAGCCAGTCACCCAGTCATGCTTAAGCCAGTCACCTAGTCATGCTTAAGCCAGTCACCCAGTCATGCTTAAGCCAGTCACCCAGTCATGCTTAAGCCAGTCACCTAGTCATGCTTAAGCCAGTCACCTAGTCATGCTTAAGCCAGTCACCCAGTCATGCTTAAGCCAGTCACCTAGTCATGCTTAAGCCAGTCACCCAGTCATGCTTAAGCCAGTCACCTAGTCATGCTTAAGCCAGTCACCCAGTCATGCTTAAGCCAGTCTCCCAACCATGCACATGCCAGTCACCCAGCCACACAGTCAGTCACCAAGCTACAGCCACCCAGCAAGTCACCCAGCCATGCACAAGTAACCAATCACCAAGACGACTGAGTAACATCTAAAATTATTTACGCATATGTACATTTTTTATAACAGGAGTTCTGAACGAAGGCCCCTTTTTATATTTTCTCTTGGCTCCATATGTCAAGATAGAAACAAAGTGTGTGTGTGTGTGTGTGTGTGTGTGTGTATTGAGGTTGTACACTCATTATTAAACTATTGCTTATAATCGGGAGAGAGAAAAGAGGAGGAAGAAGAGAACCTGAAGAAAAAGGAAGAGACATTAGACCTGAAACCCTTACCCTGCATACAGAGGAAAAAGAGACATTAAAACGAAACCCTGAACCCGTGAGACAAGGAAACTAGAAGCCCAGACTTGACAGACATATGGAACAATGGGTATTATACAAGAGTTCTCACGGGTGCTCTGTCTCCCTCCAGCCCGTCTTGCCTTTCTGTCTAAATGTCTCCACACCTTCCCTTTTTTTCTCATTTATGCAGTTGTATCTGGTGGTGTTATAGTTTCTTCATGAGTGAATAATATTGGGTTGTGTTTGCTTGTTCCAGGTTGTTGGTGTAGGTTATGTTGTGTGCTTGCATGTATTTAGAACTTGTATGCATGTGGTTGTCTTTCCGTGTTGTTAGTGTTTCATAATTGTGTGTCTAGTACTTGTTTGTGTTGGTAATTCTATGTGTGTTGGTGAGTTTGGTTTGCCTACATATACTTACTTGTCTTCTATGAATCTATGTGTGTGTGTTTATGGATTATATTATGAGTGCTTTAGAAAAACAATTAACGAAATATACAGTCTCCATTGGACAGTACTAATGATAGACCATTTTGCATTGCCTTATTGTCAAGCACTTAATGTTTTCTTGAGTCATTCTGGCAACTTAATTGTATGTCATCACTCGTATAGCACATAATTATAAGACCCACAGTTCCTTGCACCACATCATCTGGTTCAATGCGTATACTAAATTTCAAGTGTACTTCTTCCTTAAACAAATATTGTCTGCATTTTCAGCACTTCTCATGCACCGTCTGTCAGTATGTCTTTAATGTCTATAATATTGTCAAAGTTTAGTCTATATTCTTGATTCGTGTAGTTATAGTTCCTTGGGGTTCCATTGTTGGTGTGGGGTCAGCGGAGGGCGAGTGTTTTTGTGTGAGAGCTTCACGCCTTCACCAACCCGGGATTAACCCGAGGTGTGAAAATGTACCAACGCCTTGTATTCTCAGCAGGCAAAGATATGTAAATGGAGGGCGTATTAAGGTTGGGGGCGTCTTAGGTGTAGGAGGTGCTGGAAGAGAGGGTGTAAGACATTAGGATCCTCCAACCTGTTTGCGACTCATCATGTTTTAAGAGAATCTACACATTTGCTGAGACTACTGTTTTTAATGTGTGTGTGTGTGTGTGTGTGTGTGTGTGTGTGTGTGTGTGCGCACCGGGAGTGGGAGGGGTGAGGAGGGATAAGTAGTGGGCTTGGTGGGGTTGACTGGAGAAAAATAGCGAGGTATTTCTGTAGGTGTTGTGGGAGGTGTGTTGGGTAGCACGTGCCAGATAAGGAACCAGGGAATTACTCATATAGGTGTGACGTATATGAATAATGAGAGAGAGAGAGAGAGAGAGAGAGAGAGAGAGAGAGAGAGAGAGAGAGAGAGAGAGAGAGAGAGAGAGAGAGAATACAGTATACATGTAGCCATTGTGTGTGTGTGTGTGTGTGTGTTAAAGAAAAGCTTGGAAAAGAATGAGAGAGCAAACGGACGTCGGAGTTAAGGACTTTTTTTTCCCTCGTCTCTCGTTTTTTCTATTTTCCTTTTCATTTTTTTCTCCCCTTGAGGCGTTGGACCAGTGACTGACAGAGGCTCAAATTGGCCGAGTGAAGGCGACTGACGTTAGGCCTCTGAGCAAGTGGTGGTGTTTGGTGGTGGTGGAGGTGGTATTGATTGTTATAGTAGTGGTGGTGGTGGTGATGGTAATAGTGGTGGTAGTGATGATTATGGTGGTGGTGGTGTTAGTAGTGGAGGTGGTGTGGGTGTTAGTGGTGGTGATGGTGATGATGGTGGTGGTGATAAGAGTGGTGATGGTGATGATGGTGGCGGTGATAAGAGTGGTGATGGTAGTGTTGGTTGTGGTGGTGATGGTAGTGGTAGTGTTGGTGGTGATGGTAGTGTTGGTGGTGGTGGTGGTGATGGTAGTGGTGGTGGTGATGGTGGTGATGGTAGTGGTGGTGGTGATGGTAGTGGTGGTGGTGATGGTAGTGATTATAGTTGTGGTAATGGTGATGGTATACAGTAGTGGTGGTTCTGGTTCTGGTCCTACTCTACCATACCTTGCATATAATACCATCCTCATCTCTCACACTGTTATTGTCTCCTTCCATTATTGTTACCTCCTTACAGAAAAGGTTCCCACTTTCCATTGATTAATTTACCTCTTTCCAAGGAGTTTCCGGCATTCCCGTCATAATAAAAGAATACAGTGAGAAATATAAAATTGTCTTTCCCATGCACTAGTATCGAAGAGCTACAGTTTCACACTTGGCCAACTTTACACTTATAGCGGTAACGTGCTCACTGTAAGAACGAGCAAAGACACTGGTAACGTAACGTGCTCACTGTAAGAACGAGCAAAGGCACTGGTAACGTAACGTGCTCACTGTAAGAACGAGCAAAGGCACTGGTAACGTAACGTGCTCACTGTAAGAACGAGCAAAGACACTCGTACTGTAACTCATGATAACAAGTTTGGAGCCGCCGTCTGAGGAAACGTTCATCATTGTTTGGTTTCCATTAGAGAGGAGGGGAAGGGAAGGAGGTGGCCAGGTAGGGTGGGGGGGAGGGTGTGATGATGGTGTGGACAGTGGAGGGAGTTGTATATGACAGGCGGCTGATGAGGGAGTATTATCTTAGTGCCTCAGGAGATTATGTTCCAGGTTGCATTTGTGCCTCACATTTTTTTTTTTTTAAATTATTATTATAAGGATTTTTATTATTGGTTGTGTTTCAAGAATAAAATGTTTCTCTTTGTTTCTATTTATACAGTATACTCTTCATAAGTTGAAGGAAAACTTTTTCATATATCATGCCTTTCACTCAGAAGTCATAACCACAATAAGGAGATAACCTCTGTCTTTATGAGTCAAAATGGATATTGCAACACACAGCATCATGGTGTATAAATTGTGCCTCGTGTATTTCCTTTGGAGACCTGTCATGAGAAGAGATGATATGATGGAAGAGTGTGTGTGTGTGTGTGTGTGTGTGTGTTGTGTGTGTGTGTGTGTGTGTGTGTGTGTGTGTGTGTGTCGGTCACCCTCCTCAACGCTGCTATCATCTTCGCACGTCGTCCCGCTTTTTACTCCGGACTCTTCAGACTCATTTATTTGACATACACTCATCCTCCGAACGAAAGAACTTGAATGAGTGAGTGTGGTTCGTAGGATGAGTGTTTATATAGGATAGGTGAGGCTCTGTGATTGGCCCACAGTCTCATTCTTTCCAAACCTCATCGTCCTACTCCTCTTTCTTCTTATTATTCTCTCACTCTCTATGAATGTATGTATGTATCTTATTTATCTATTTTTTTTTTATATGTATACTGCAACTTCATAAGCTTCTTCAGAGACACTATCCTCCATGCAGGGTCACGGAGTCTAGAGGCACGATGTGAATAGAATAAAACAGTACGGTAAGCTAAGCAAGGCAAGGCATGAAGATGGGAAGGAAGGACGGGAAACAGTATGTGGTTGGCTGGCTGGCTGGTTGGCTGGCTGCCTGGCTGGCTGGCTGGCTGGCTGGCTGGGGCTTGTACTATCAGGAAACGATCGGTTGTTATGCAGGAGTTGGTAGGCAAGGCAACATTGGGGCTGAAAACGGAGTGCGGGCAACACGGTAATGGTAGGTCTTCTGGTATGGTAAATATTCTCAGTGCTGTATAATATACCACTGAACGTGTTGGTTAGGTATGCTGGTGTGAGTATTGGTGCAGATTAGAGTTCAGATGAAAGATGTGAAGTAGACTTGGATGGTGGATTATTATAGGTTGGAATTACTGGTATTGGTGCAGTAGGTATGCAGGTGTCACATCCCTCGCCACTGTGAACTTTTACACTTCCTACTTCCATCATCCTGCACCAAACTTCATTCTTACACAACTCAGCTCGAGTCGTCTCACTTATTTCATTATTGTTATTCATTTAACTAAAGTTGTTTCATTTTGTTTTAGCCATACTATATGGCGTATAACTTGTGCAGTTGGGGTTAGTTTCTCTTCTGGGTATCAAGCTCTGGAAAGCAGTGGAAATTCTTACACTCAGTTCATACTCACCCATGCAGTGTCCTGGATGTATCGGCTCTCTGGAGGTTTTTGTGGAAGTGCTCTGACTAACTTGTGAGTTGTGTATATATATTATGGTATAGGATTCTACTTACTGTGTTCGCCAACCAGGGAATAGTGTGTGTGTGTGTGTGTGTGTGTGTGTGTGTATGCTGTATTATATTTTGTGTAACCTTTGCTTCATTCCTCTATGATTGTCAATGTGGGAGTTATTTAATTTTGTTTAATTAAGGGGTTTATTTTATTATGGTTTATTTATATTTCAAGGTTGTGGTGTACTTATTAAGAGGGTTTTGTTTAATTATATGTTATTGAAAATATGAACACTTAATTTGTTTTACCCCCGACAAGTAAAACTTTAAGTTGGTCAAATTATTAAGATCATAGGCAATAAGTTAAAGTCTCTATATATGAACCTTTTCGTTTTTATCATACCTTCATCAGTGGTATTAGTTGAGAGTTAACACACCTCTAGTACCTTACCAGGTCTATTTCAATTCTCTCTCAACTTTAACTCCCAAGTTGTAACAGCAGGTATATGTGAAATATAGGCATAGATATAGATAAGATGGGATTATGTATTTGGAGGGCGAGATGGTAATGGTAGGTAATATGGTACTGCGAGGTGGGGAAGGACAGGGCATAGGAATGGCAAGGAGGGGCGGGGTGGGGCGATGTGGGGCAGGACAGGGTATAAGAATGTCAAGGAGGGGCGGGATGGGGAAGGACAGGGCATAGGAATGGCAAGGAGGGGCGGGGGTGGGCGATGTGGGGCAGGACAGGGTATAGGAATGGCATGGAGGGGCGGGATGGTGCGAGGCGAGGCTGGATAGAAATGGCAAAGAGGGGCGGGGTGGAGCGGAACAGGGGCAGATTACTATGATCCAACAGAACACGACCCTCGGGCTATTGTCTCGGTTCTCTTTCGTTCTTGCCTCTATTGTTTTCCGCTTACCTGGGTCTGGGGTGGTCCTGGGAGCCAGATGCTAAGGTGGTGCAAATTGTAATGGTGGTGGTGAGGTCTTGATGTAGGTGGTGGTTAATCTAGTGGGACCAGGAGTGGGTGGAGTCCTAATGCAGTGGTGATTGTTTTGGTGGGGAAGGGGCCTAGTAAAACAGGTGGTGGTAAGTGGTAGGTAAGAAATAAACAGTGACTTACCGGTATGTTGTGTGTTTTTTTATCCAGCTGTGAATTAGAGAACAGTTGCATACACATTGTGCAGTCATGAATAACTAAATCCTTAAGAGATAATTATGTCAGTTAATGTTTTTGTAAGGCACGTGACACAAGGCGTTCCCTGTAGTGAGCAGCAGAGTGGGAAAGGAAAAGGGAAGGAAGAGGTGGGACGGAGAGGGGGATAAGGCAGGGAGAAAGGGATTTGGAAAGTAAGGCTGAATAGAGATGAAGGAAATGGTAATGAGAGGAAAGAAGGGAAGGGTAGAAGAAGAAGCGATGAGAACGGTGATATGTAGTGATGAAGGAAGGAAAGAATGCGATAGAGACGAAGGAAAGAGCAATGAAAAGACAGACAGAGGAGGAAGAGGGAGGAGATGGATGAAAGAAGGGAAGGGATGAATGAAGGGAGGGAGGAAGTGAACTGGTGTGGTGGTGTGTCTGCTGCTGGGCTGAGTATGGTGGTCGTGTCAGCACCCTTGTAGAAAAAAAAAAAAGTAGGGAGGGTCGTACCTTGGCGTCTGCAATCCCGTTGACAACACAATCACCTTGTCATTCACGCCCAGCCAGAAAAAAAAAAAAAAAAACACACCGGGATCTTTTTTTTTTTAGCCCCCCCTTCTCTCTCCATCTCTCTTCCCCCCCCCCCCTTCTCTCTCCCTCTCTCTTCCCCCCCCCTTCTCTCTCCCTCTCTCTTCCCCCCCCTTCTCTCTCCCTCTCTCTTCCCCCCCTTCTCTCTCCATCTCTCTTCCCCCCCTTCTCTCTCCATCTCTCTTCCCCCCCCCTTCTCTCTCCCTCTCTCTTCCCCCCCCCCCTTTTTTTTTTCTCTCTCTTGGTTTTTTTATTTGTCTGTGCGGAGTGAGGGCTTGTGTTGCCTCTGAGAAGTGGTTGCAGGGCCCCTTAACCGCCCCTCGAGTGCCCCCCTCTTCTTTCTTCCTCTGTCTCTCTCTCTCCTTCCTTCTCTCTCTCTCTCTCCATGACTGACTGGCCCGCCCCTGACACGCCTTCATCATGTGGGGTCCGGACGTGTCAGACCTTCCCTGCAGCCTCCTTCTCTCGTCCTTCCTTCCTGCCTTCATCCATTCTTTATTTATTCATTCATTTATTCATTCATTCTTTCTTTCCTCATCCTTTGGCCATTCGTTTCAGCTCTTGTGTTTTCCCATCACATTTCTCTTCTCGTCTTCCTTTCCCGCTTCCTAGCTCTTTCTCTCGTCCCCCCCCCCTCCTCCCCCCTTCCTTCACGCCTCCTCCTCCTCCTCCTCTTCCTCTTCCTCCTCTTCCTCTTCCTCCTCTTCCTCTTCCTCTTCCTTCACGCCTCCTACCTCTTTCTCTCGTCCCCCCTCCTCCCCCCCCTTCCTTCACGCCTCCTCCTCCTCCTCCTCCTCCATCTCTCTCGACGTAGCTGAACGTGCTATTCTGGTGTGAGACTTCATCAGCCTGTCAATTTTTACTTTCCTTGTCTTGAGTTTTTCCTCCGTTCTTACACTCGAGTTTCCTCCTTTTATTTGCTGAATTTCCATCATCATTTTTCTCATCTCTTTCCATTTATTTGTATTGTTATATTTCCATCATTTGTTCCGTAATAAACGCATGTAATTTTTTTTTCATTCATTCCAATTCTGTAGATCAGTCTTCGTGTTTCTATGATGATGCGACTATAATAATAATAAAAATAATACTAATAAGAATAAGAATAATACTAATAATAATAAGAATAATACTAATAATAATAATAATGATAATAACAATACTTCTACTACTACTAATACTAATACTACTACTACTACTACTAATAATAATAATAACGTTGTCACTCGTCTGTGTTGCCCTTCCTTCCTTCCTGCCTCACCTTCATCTTATACATTCGTGTCTCACCCCGCCCCGCCCTTTGACTTGGCTTTCCCTCAGCGGTGGTCCTCCTATGATCTTGTTTCCTCCTCATCCTCCTCCATGCTCTCTGGTTCTCTCATCTTATTCCTCTTTCTTTTCCTTATCTTCCTCCTACTCCTCCTCCTTTGCTTCTGGTATCTCTCTCTTTTCCTTCTCCTCTGGTACCTCTTTCTTTTCCTTTGCTTCCTCCTACTCCTCCTCCTTTTTCTCTGGTATCTCATTCTTTTCTTTTGCTTCCTCCTACTCCTCCTCCTTTGCCTCTGGATTCTCTGTCTTTTCATTTTCTTCCTCCTACTCCACCTCCTTTTCCTCTGGTATATCTTTCATTTCATTTTCTTCCTCCTACTTCTTCTCTTCCCTCTTTCCATTTTAGTTCTCTCTCACATTGTTTCTCCATCACTTTTTTTCCTTCCTCCTCCTTTCCTTCCTCCCCTTTCTTCCTCCTCCTCCCTTTTCTTCCTCCTCCTCCTCCCTTCCCTTCCTCCTCCCTTCCCTTTCCCTTCCTCCCTTCCCTTTCCTTTCCTCCCTTCCCTTTCCTTTCCTCCCTTCCCTTTCCCTTCCTCCCTTCCCTTCCTCCCTTCCCTTCCTCCCTTCCCTTCCTCCCTTCCCTTCCTCCCTTCCCTTCCTCCCTTCCCTTCCTCCCTTCCCTTCCTCCCTTCCCTTCCTTCCTCCCTTCCCTTCCTTCCTTCCTTCCCTTCCTTCCTTCCTTCCCTTCCTTCCTTCCTCCCTTCCCTTCCCTTCCCTTCCCTTCCCTTCCCTTCCCTTCCCTTCCCTTCCCTTCCTCCCGTATGTTGCCCCCTTGGTTCTCATACTCCTGAAAATTACGGACTCTTGGAATGAAACCACCTGACTTTCCACCTTCCCCTTCCGTCCCTTCCCCATCCCTCCCATTCCTCTTGTCATCCCCTCATTCTCTCCAATGCACCTTCTCTTCCTTTCCTCTCCATCCGCCTTCTCATTCTCACTCCCCTTCCACCCTCCCTTTCGCCCCTTTCCCTTCTCTTCCCTTCCCTCCCCTCCCTTTCCCTTCCCTTTCGTCCCTTTCCTTCCCCTCCCTTCCTTTCCTTCCCTCCTTTTCGTCCCTTTCCTTTCCCTTCTTTTCCTTTCCCTTCCCTTCCTTTCCTTTCCCTTCCGCTACATTACAGCTTCCCAGGATACAACAACTCCCCTCTCTTCACCTCCTTCCTTCCCTGTCCCTCTTCTCCCTCCCCTCCCTCCCCGCCTCGAGTTATTTATGAGTGATTAGCGTCATTTGTGTCATATTGCGAGTTTTTATAACGTGTCTGGAACTTGTTTACGACGGCCATTATCCTCGGCGAATGGTAATGGTGGCGAGGGAGAGAATTAAAGGCGGGAAACACAAAACTACAGGGAGTCATCATCTCGTATTATTACTATTATTCTCTTTACTCTTCTTTGGATTATTGTGTATTTACCTTTTTTTTTTTGGATTAGTTGCAATGTGAGCTGCTTCTTTTCAATCTCTGTAATGTGTATCTTTTGACTTTTTTATACCACATCTTTTCTTGTTTTAGGATCTTTGTTCTATGTTATATCCTGCATACGTTGACTATAGTAAGGTAAGGTACCGAAACATAGGCTACCTGGGCAAGACAAGGCCCACTAGGGTGGAATAGGGCAGGACTTGGTAGCGAGATCAAAATAGGGCAGAAAAGAACACAACAGGACATATCATAACGAGTCAGGATATTTCACTGAAAACAAAGAAGACAGGTCAAGGATTATGGGAAGCACTCGAGGTGAAATACAGAGGCCTATCTATCCTAAGGGGCCATGTTTATCCGAGTCAACCTGAAGAATAAAAACGCTACCTATATAATGTTGTGAGTACCTACCAGCAGGCACGATGGTAGGCCGAGAAAAATATATATACATCGCCAACCACAACTCTGGTCTTGTTAGTTAATATTAATATTACCCCAGTAGAAGATAGCAATGTGCCTGTTTTAACCTGAGTTCACTGGCCTCTCATTTTCTTCTAGTTTCTCATCTCTCCCCCTTTCCTTCTTTCCTCTTGTTCTTCCTTACAGTATGCTCATTTCCTCCCTTGGACTTGCTCATTTTTCTCCCTTCCAGTTTCCCCTCCTCCTCCACCACCACCTTCACCCCACGAATCCCCCCACCCCACTAAGCCCCCGGGAGCTGCCTCACTGCCAGCAACAAAGAATGTGCTGTACACTTCTCAGGCCGCCCAGTTTTTAAGGTAATGTTTATTGTCCCTGCCAGATCTAACGTGGCTCCCATTTACTTCTCGCCACCAACCAACCAACCAACCTCTTATGGTAGTTCCGTCGTGTGCTTGCTTCCCTCAGGAGGAGAATGGATGTCAGGGTAGTAGTGGGGTTGTCTGGGAAGTACGGTACTGTTGTTGTCAAGGAGATATTTGTGGTGGGATTGTCAGGGAATGGATGAGGCTATTACGGAAGTATTGGGGTTGTCAGGGAAGTAGTTGTATGATTGTTAGAGAAGTCGTGTAGAAGTGGTGATGATTTTTATAGAGACAAACATTAAACATTTAACATATACTGAAATGTAAAAACGACGGAGTTGAGGAAATCTAAACACGAGTCCATGGAGGCTGTAAGAGTATGAACTGTGGGAAACCAGGGCTTGAGCTAGTCTGAGCTGGAAGATGGACAGACAGATATACAAGAAGAAGGAATAAGAAGTTGAGCGTGAGGCGGGACAGACGGCACGAGCCCAGAGAAGCGGGTGTGGGTCTTTGTGCTCGTCTCCGCTACGCCCAACACTATTGTCCACATTTTTCTCCCCACCAGGCGGTTTTTTTTCTCTCATCCAGGCCAATATTTTTTGTGGACCTTCTTCCCAGGTTTTGCCGAGCACTGTGAGGGTCTGGCTGGCGGTGTGGGACGATGGCTGGTGTCCTGGGTTGGAAAACATAAAGATCATAGCTATCCCAACCTAACCTAACCATATATACCTAACCCAGATGGATGATGTGTATGTGGGTGTCGCAAAACCTCGTCGCCTTATGTAGTTATCTATCTTATTTCTTTTCTTTTAGTAGAATTGGTACAACTGTAACAAATTGAGGAGTACACAATACCTCCAGATATTTTTTTTTTCTGTATACCAGGCGAGGGGTGGTGTGGGTCCCTTACCTGGTCCCGCCCCTCACCCTGATCTCTCTATCTCGCTCCCACCATTAATGCGTCTTGGAGGAGGGGCCCGGCAATGGGAGCAGGGACCATCACTATGAGGCAGGAAACCGGCTCACTCAATGAATAGTAGTAAATTAGACGGTGTGACGTTATGTAGCACAATGTATGGAACAGAGAGCTACACTGAAAGATTAGTGAAGATGAAAGAGTTACCGTATAGTGAAGCAAAGTGTGCACGAAAAATAATAATAATAATAATAATAATAATAATAATAATAATAATAATTTATAATCATATCAATAAAATTTATGTGTATGTATGTCTGTTTGTAACACCATTTCCCAGTTCCTTCCGTGTTCCCCCCCCCCCCCTCCAGTCCTCCCTCCCTTCATTCTTTACATCTTTTTGGATTGTATTTTCTTTTTCCCATGTTTTCCTTCACCAGATTTGCTCCTCTCCTTTCTCCATTCTTTCTCTCATCCCCACATCCCCAGATTTTCTCTCCGTCTTTTTCAATCTCTCCCCTTTTCCCAGTAACACGCCTCCTTCTTCCATTCCCTCCTAACCCCACATTTTCTTGCATTTTTCTCTAGCTTGTATTATTTCTCTCGTTTCCTTCCTTCCTTTCATCATCTTCTTCCTCTCCCCAGGCACGGGTTCTTCCACAATCCACCAGGCTATCCTACCCTCTTCTTCAGATAGCTTCCCTTCAAATCACTTCACTCCTTCAAATCGCCTCCCTCCAAATCGCATCCCTTCAGATCGCCTCCCTCCAGATCACCTCCCTCCTTCATATCGCCTCCTTCTTTCAAATCACCTCCTTCCTTCAGATCACCTCCCTCCTTCTGCGTGTCATGGCGATGCTTTATACTGCGCTATGTGTGGTGCTGGGAAGATCAGTCACACAAGCACACGGAGATCTGGGAGACTCGATGTGTGTGTGTGTGTGTGTGTGTGTGTGTGTGTGTGTTGGAAGGGAGTTGGGGGGGGGGGATGGAGGGCTTCAGCTGTGTCTCGACCCATTGTATGCCGAGTCGGTGCCGCTGAGCCAAGGCTGATCCCTGTCTTTCCTGCTGTTATTCCAGGTGACAACAACCACTGGCACGACTTTACTATACGTGGGATTTACCTGGTCTACACATAACAGTTACATTCACATACTTATATCCCCCGTAGAGCTATAACGTTATATTAACCTATTATGTAATGTACCGGTACACACACACACACACACACACACACACACACACACACACACACACACACACACACACACACACACACACACAAGTCTTTTATGTATATGCAACTCGGACACACACACACGCAAGTCTTTTATGCACACACACACGCAAATCTTTTATGCACACACACACACGCAAATCTTTTATGCACACACACACACACGCAAGTTTTTTACACACACACACACACACACACACACACACACACACACACACACAGCCGCATCCACAAGCGTGAAATTGATGTGCTATGTGTTGCTGGTGCTCGTCTCTGGGCTGATCGTAAATCTGTGTGTGTGCGTGTGTGTTTATCATGAACTTCCCAGGAGTGACGTGCCGTAAACCCATGCCACCACCCAGAGAAGAACCCCACCACCAGTGTGTTGTACTATACTGTATTCCTCACACACATTAGTCATCATTACCTTCTCTTCTATTAATATTTTCCCTATCACTCCTTACATGCCTACCAGTATATAAACATCTTGGTGTCCTTTTTTCTTTATTTTCTCTCTCACTCCTTGGTAACATGCCTTTAAAAACATTATGGTGTCCTTCTCTTCTTTATTTTCTCTCACTCCTTACATGGCTATAGTAAATACAAAATGGGTCTTTCTCTTCTGTATTTTCTCTGTGACTCCTCACACGCCTATACCATGATTTCCTCATTTGTATTGTCTTTTTTAACTTCTCTGACTTCCGCTATAGTTGCTCTTCAGTTTTCTCCAATTGTATCGTCAAATTATATCGTCTATCACCGCTACCAGCACTAAAGAGTTGTTGGACCATTACATCTCGAGTCTGCTGTATCACCACACGTCTGCTATAGTATATGACCCTCATATTGTCCAATTTCTGCTGTATGTTGCCTCCGCCATTCGGTACATCTCCCGTTATTGTAGCATTTGACAAGCGGGTTCTCCCCCTGGCGTGATCGTGATGGAGGTGGTGACATGAGGGAGGAAACTGGTGGTAGTGGTGGTGGTGATGTGAAGGTGGAATCTGCTGGTCGTGGTAGTCAGTGGTAGTGGTGTGAGGAAAGAGACAGCAACAGATAGGGTTAAATTTACTAAGCTTCACTGCCACACCACCCAGCAAACATCAGTGTCGTTACACGGCCCTAGCTTAAATTAATGTGAACTTGTAGTATCACACACAACTTTGTTTAAAACCACACTATATAAGTTTCTGTGTTTATGAAGTGTGAAATAAGGGCCATCAACCCGTGTTTGCAAGTGGTGGTGGTGTGTATTTTGTGTGGGGGCAGAAGGAGAGGGGGCGTGGTTGGAATCCAGGGGTAATTGCGTGCAGGAGGCGACAGTGGGGAGGTGAATGAGCGGCCGTTGCTAGGCTCCCATGAACTCCCTCCCGCCCCCTCCATCCTGCCTGTCTGCCTGCCTGCCCTTCCTCTCCCACCACACCACTCTCTCACAACCCTGCACCTCACTTTACTCTTGCACTGTGCTGTTTTACACTTAATGTCTGTGCCACACTATGTTTTCACAATCCTTCACCTCACTATACTCTCGCCTCACTGCTCTCTCCTCTTATCACATTTCTCACGTTCCTGCACCAGCTTTACTCTCCCACCATACTGTTACACACATATATCTTCACACTGTTCTCACAATCCTCCATCACACTATATTTTCTCACCACTGCTGTCATGTTTCTCTATCACACTACTCTCCCACGACTCTAATCTCTCACATTCTACCTCCTCCACAGTGCTATTTCACACCTCTCCTACGCTACACTACTCTCCCCCCCATACTCGATCACCTCACCACAACCACCTCTAGACTTGTTCACCACACTGCTGGCTCACCTTAACACCCTCCCACACTGCACCAAATTATTCTCACAGTCATCACCACCACCACCACCATATACAACTCACATTCCACTACCCCCGAACTAGTCTTACACTGCACGAACACTAGTAGGCTACATTGTCCTGTTGTCCTTTCTGCCTCTACATTGCTTCTCATCTAAACACACACACACACACACACACACACACACACACACACACACACTTCAAAACCTTAGCTATACTTCCCATTGCACTACAAACCCCTACCTACACTAATCTACACTCCCTTGAGCCAGCCCCCTACCCCTTCCACGCAGCACAACCCATATATATGCCTGAGAGAGAGATGAACTGCGAGGTGATACCAACGAGAAGCCCCACCATATTTACGACTCCACGTGACTCACTCCATCCCAGATTATTGGACACTTTATTGCCATTTTATCAGTGGGGCACATTGCCGGCTCTTTTGGGAGGTGTCACGGGCGGTTGGATGGGTTACACTCTCCTTTGGGTGGGAGTCACGGGTGGTTGGGTTGGGTTGGGTTTTTGGACGAGCAGGATGAGGGAGAGATGTGTGTGTATTAATGTGTATATGTTCATCATTGTCCACAAGGTTATAAATGTACTGACCCATACAGGAGGGAGTAAATATGTGTTGTGTGGGTGAATGTTTGTATATTGTTGTACGGGAAGCCTGACAAATAAATCTTTGTACAGGGGTGCATCGTTGTTATTATTGGAATAGTATGGTTATATTTCCTGCTAGATAAATATGTGCGTGTGTGTTGCGCGTGTGCTTGCTTGTAGGCGTGGAAAATGTGTGCTTACTACAACAACACTTGACCATTTCCAAGCACCTACTACTCGTACACCCTCGCCTGCTGCCCAGTAAAAGTGGAAAAGGGTTAGACAGTCATACCTAGTACATGTTTATACGTGTGTTTGTGTACAGGCATTGTTGGAAGTGGATTTACGACGGCATGTGCGGGCGGCTGGTGAATGTAAGTGTAGGACTGTGTGGGTAAGTGATGGATGGAATAGCCACCATCTCCACGGCACCCCAATATTGAGGCGGCAAGTCTTGTGGTTCGTGACCTTTTCAAACATGCCCCCATCCGTCTTGGTCCCTTCGCTCCCGTCTTTGAGAACTTAACAAGGTATGTTCATCAGCTGGCAGCACCACAAAACCGTTTACCGCTCCTCGATGCGACAAAAGTAAATATTTAGAAAATACTGTTATACGCGCTAGGAAAATATAATGCATCTGATATATCTGTAAGTGACGATAGTTTGATAGGAAGCTTATTCTTTGCCAGTTGTTTGTCTTTTCGAACATAGTTCTAAATTAACTGAGATGAAGTAGGATGTTGAAAATTTTGCACATCGTTCATTTGCAAGAAACGGAAAATGTAGTATTTTGTGTTTTGTGTGTGCCTGGACGAGAAGGTCCTCGGTTTATCTGTCCTGGTATTTTACGGTCCATTTCCGAGTCAAGAGGGTGGCGGGAATAGATAAATTAGTGGTGAATGTGGACCATTAGCGGTGTAAGTGACGAGGGGCACGTGGGATGGTATCGGTCCCTCAGGCTAGAGAGGAACACGTTTAGGGGTCGCACTGGAGGAAGGGATATATGAGTGAAGGTGAAGTGGGTATGTAAAGTAGTGTTGGGACCTGCATGTGGTTGAACAGGGCGACGTGTGGGGTTATTGGAATCCAGGTTGTGGCATGTGAATAAGAGATGAGGTTCAATATGGAATGCGAGAGAAATATGTAGGTAAGTATCCGTGTATGTTGTTGACACGGGGGAGATATGAGGCATGTGGGTGAGTGGTGAGGAATTTGAGACAGACGCGTGCTTATGGGCAAGGACTGAGGGTGTGTGGGTGTTGTTTGTGTATGCTGGTTGATATTGGAGCGTAAGGGTTGTTGTAATGCCTGAAAATTCAATTGCTCTTAGGTTGGTGAAGTATCCTGGGACGTGTGTTAGTGATCAAGGAGAAATAGTATTTGAAGCATTTGATTGCGAGTTAAAATTATTGGCCATAGATTTCAGCATGTGTGGAAGGCTATGTGAAGTAATAAACGATAACATAGGTAGAGGGAGAATTGGACATTACGAAATTCTTAAGTGTTAGGATTTTCTGAATAAAGTGGGAACATAATCTCCCAGTTGTATGTCCAATTAGTGAGAAGGATTTTGTGGATAAGGAAAGGAAAATGACGTGTGGTAAGATGAGAGCCGCGTGGGAGGTAAGAGGGTATTTATGTGTACCAGGGTATGAAGAAGGGCACGTTGCCTTCCTTCCTTCCTTCCTGCCCCACCCACCCTCAGTAACATGCCCCTCTTATACCACCCTCACGTTCTCACGACCTCTCTCTCTCTCTCTCTCTCTCTCTCTCTCTCTCTCTAACACACTCACACACACCCTGCCTCCCACGCGCCCACCACCACTCATATGCCACTTACAACCTCCCAGACACCCACCATCCACGCGCCACCTACCTTCAACCACTCACCACCACCACCATCACCCACGTAACCTTCACTTTTCTTATCTTCCCAATCTACGAGTACAGATGTCAAACTCATAATCCAAACATTATTCTTATATAATTATCATAGTAACGCATCTCTACCACCTTACGTCATCAGCTCGTGTACGTTTAGAGTTTTAGAGTCTAGAGTTAATGTGTTTTTAGCGGGGTTAGCATTTGGTATGCCCTCTCTAATTTACTTTTGTAGTTTATGTACTGTTATCCATTACGTCGAAAATTTGTGTGGGTTTTCCAGCTCCTGTAACGTTAGTCATCTCCCACACCTCGATTCGTCACCCCTTACCCAATTTTCTCTTGGTATTCATCCTCGCCAATTTATTCCTAGATTCACACTCCTCTCAGCACCCACGTCTGTCGCCCACACCCACCCCTGAGTCATTCTCCTTATATACTATCACACACACACACACACACCTATAATCCACACTACCTATACCCACTACACCCTATATAGATCCACACCACCCACACCAACACCCCGTCGAGTTGGGCCTCTCATTTCAAAACCTTTCCTCCCAGAGGTTTATGGAAGGAAGGGAAGGGGGGCGTACGGTACCAAAGTCCCCATCCATTCATCCCTCAGGAAAAAGGACACGTTTCTCCCCCTCATTTGTGTCCGGGGCGGGCCAGTGTCGCGGGCCACATTTGTCCAGATAATTGGCCACTCAGCTGCCACAAATTTCAATCCCCAGGCGAAAATAGAGGGACAATGTGAATGGGTTCCTCTGGAGACCCCGTGATTGCCGAGCTGTTTGTGTCTGCCCTGAAGAATGAGCTCTGGTGGATTTTTACGAGTGTAGGATATAGGTAACGTAGCTTTATACTGTAGGTCTAGTTGGGTCCCTTTACTGTACTGTTTATGACTGTGTGTAGAGTGAGTTAAGGACAAGGAGAATAATACAATACTGAAGGTGTGTATAGGGTGATATTATGAATTTGCTATTGTGTACTTGGCTGGGTATTGTTTTGTATTATAGGGTGATTGCTGTGATGTGTGTGTGTGTGTGTGTGTGTGTGTGTGTGTGTGTGTGTGTGTGTGTGTGTGTGTACATACATACTAGTGGGTGCGTGCATTGGCAGGATAAAATGCGCAGATTAATGATGCTTGCACTTGACACCCGCGTTTGTGTGCTTTGTGTATTAATAGAGTTTTGGTTGTGATATTCCTCATCACTTTGAATGGTCCCTGTATTAGGTTTGACAGACAGAAGTATCGACGTTAGGTCATGTGATATACTCGTACGGTACACTATCAATTGTACAGTCGTGGTGAAAAATAATCTTACATATAGGGGTCACTCGCTACCTTACCTCTACCTCCTTCACTCTCACACCTGCCTTGTCACACTCACATCTACACACACACACACACACACACACACACACACACACACACACACACACACACACACACACACACACACACACACACACACACACACACACACACACACACACACACACACACACACACACACACACACACACACTCACTCACATCTACATAACTTCCCAATTCCTTAGCTGATAAACTTTATAATAAATTTTTGGTTAAGTACCTTCTCTTATGATACTACAAGCAGCTACGCACTACTTAAATCAATACCATCATATGTGAACGTGAAAACATTAGACAGAAAATCGTTTGAAATACACATATATGAATTATTATTGACCACGACTGGACACATGCAAGTCCTTCGGGTGTGACTAGAAATGTGGGTGTAGGGATTTTAGAATACGAATTATGTCTTGTAGTATTTCATAGCCTTTATATGTGTTGGTTTAAGGGACATTCAGAAGACCCTTTGTATGTATGGAGTCTGACCCATTATATTATTCAACTCTCCCATCCCTTTACACCATATTATAGTTTCTCACACTTTTCAAATCTCCTTCCGGTTCCTCTTCTCTCCAATGTATTAGTACGTGTTTCTTATTTCAATTTCCTCCATTCATTTCTATTTCTTTTTGATACTTTTTCCTTGTATCCCATTTTCTGTTTTTGTTCTGATATCAAACATTTACTTTCTTTTTTCCTGTTTAACTGTCTGTTCTCTTCGACCATCTGTCCCTTTTTCTGTATAACCCTTCTCTTTGTTTGGCATATTGCTCTTCGTTCCTTGTTACTTTAATACTTTAATTCTCTCTCCCATTCCTAATAGCCTTTTATCTCAAATTTCTTCACCTCTTCCTTATATATTCTTCTTAGGGTTATTATGTATTCACAATTCACTTCTCTCCCGATATCAGAGGTTGCCTTGAACCTTTCCCTCTTGTCACTGTTTTATATTCTTCATCTGACTGTCACTTCTCGTCCAGTCGCTCTCAACCCTCACCACCATTTGCTTCCCCTGCACCATCTCTCGTGTAATGATCCAATCTTTTCCATTCGCCCCTCTCGATCCCTGACTTCCCCTCTCTCCCAGCGTCCCTCATGCATACATACCAGGCCACTCACTCACTCACTCACTCACCACCACCATCTACATCAGCATCAAGCCTCTCCTCTCTCTTTCTGCATCCTGTATCTTTTATTATTACAGCCAGCCTCTCCTTTCCTCATCTCACAGCCAGAATTTCCTATTTTCACAGCCAACTTCTCACGTTCTCGCAACCAACCAACCAATCTCTCCACGTCTCATAGCCATGCAGCATCTATTCTCACATCCACCGTCTCCTGTTCTCTCAACCATTTCCTATTCTCACAACCAGCCTTTTTCCTCCCCTCTCATAACCTTCCTCTTCCCTTTTCCCACAGCCAGTCGTCTTTCTCCCCATCTTGCCACTTCTTCCGATAGCTCCTTTCCAAGACCAGACCACTCACTTCACTACTCTTTCCACACCCCTGTTCCATTCCCTCCCTAGCTACCCCTTTCCTTTACCCTAATATGTCTGTGATCTTTTTCTTCATGAGTTATTGTCCACATTATCCCTCCTTTCTTCTTGTCGACTGTTTGCTTTCATTGTAGCCCTCTCCTGTTACCGTATTTTTCACTCAATTCCTGTTTCCTTCGCTGCAGTTCCCATGGTTCCGGTTTTGTTACCATGCAGCTCTCGAGGTTCCAATTCTATCACCTGCAAATTCCCAGACCTTCCTGTTTGGACAGTTTACAGCACTGCATGTTCCTCTTTCATAGCTTGTTTGTTACCTGGATATTCTGCAAAAACTCTCAGTTATTTTTGGAACTCTCACCTTCTTTCATAATGTTATTGTTTCATTTTCCTCTATATACTTTGTTCACGGTTCCTTTGTTCAAGTCTGTCTGTAAGTTCTCATATCCAGGGAGTCTTGTAGTTTACTTAGATGACACCTCTGTATTAAAATCAGATGAGCTGCATACAGATTGGATGGCCACAGTTGTAGTACATTGGTTTTCTCCAGTATATTTAGTCTCGCTCGCTTTATATCGCTTTAGTTTTACATCTACATCTAGCGTTCTTTCACATCTTTTCCCTTTCATTTACATCTTCATCTCTCTTTCCGTATACCCTCTCCATCTCCAGCTGCTCACACTCGTTCCATCTCCACTCTCCCTCCTCTCCTATATTATACAGTACACACGGCCAGACTTCTTCCTCTCCCTCCCCCTTCCACCCAACAACCACCCGGCCGCCTGTCCATACACACTCAAGATTTACGCAGGTTCCTTAAACCCACGTGAGAGTGTGAGCGGCGCCGGGCTATTCTTCCCCGTCGCTGGCCAGGAAAACCTTACGGACCTGAAAATACGGGTCTGTTGTGGAGTTTGGTTCCAGATTTATTCGGTCCCCACACTCATCACCTTGGGGAGGGGGGGGGGGGCTGCGGCAATACATACATGAGTACTGAGGAAAAGTAAATAGCTGAATCCCTCTTGGCATGTAACAAAATGGTTCTGATACAAACTGGAGCATAGAATATATAAAAATATATTTGAAATATTCACTAATAATAAACTTTCTCCTGTCAAGCTACATACAGTGAACGACGTTATAGCCTAGAATAGCCTGCTTTTTTTGTATCGGTGACGGCACCTATTGTATTTTTTGCCTGTGTCATCGTAATTTGTGTTATTTTCAGCGCAAATTCGTAACGATGCTGTTCTGTGCGAGTGTAGATATATAAGTTTAGGTGCATTATCAGTAATTATTCCTATGATTTCACCAGACTAATTTCAGGGTTTGTGTATAGAGAGAAGAAGAATATATACCAGTTAAACTACATAATTATACTCAAATCTATATCTCTTTATCACATGTAATCAACGGGGCCATTCTGGTGCTGTGTGTGGTGCCAATGTTTATATAAATATGAGTCTGTGATAAAGATGGTGACTGTAAATTTATAGTGAGTCACAAGGGGAGTCACCCACCCACACCACCTACCCACCCACCCACACACTCACTATTATCCCATTCTCTCTAATATATGGGTTATGTGTCGTCAGGTTTTATGGGTAGTCTAGCTTGGTAAATGTCAGAGTACTGTGTTGTTTATTTTCCATTATCTAGAGTCAGGTACGAAATGTTGGCTATTAAGATACTCATTC